>PVIW01006394.1:0-87764 GCA_004026585.1 Noctilio leporinus | reverse complement strand
CCAATATTGGAGCACCTAAATATATAGAGCAATTATTAATGAACACAAAGGAAGAAATTGATAGTAGCGGACTTTAACTTCCCACTTACATCAATGGGTAGGTTACCCAGACAGAAAATCAACAAGGAAACAGTGGCCTTAAATGACACCTCAGACCAGAAAGATTTAATAATAGCAAAATACACATTTTTTTTCAGGTACACATGGGCCATTTTCTAAGACAGACCACACGTGACACAGCAAAAGCTATGTAGTATAATTCATAATGACACAGGCCTATGTCAAGAAACAAGAAAAATCTAAAATAAACAATCTAACTGTATACCTCAAAGAACTAGAAAAAGAACAAACTAAACCCAAAGTGAGTGGAAAGAAGGAAATAATAAAGAAAATAAATATTATTTATTATTTTTATAATAAATAATAAAGAACATGAGACAAAAAAAAAATTTATAAAGATTGAAGAAACTAAGAGCTGGTTCTTTGAAAAGACAGACAAGTCTAAGGCCATACCACCCTGAATGTGCCCGACCTCGTCTGAAAAGACACACAAAACTTATACACCTTTAACCAGACTTATCAGAAAAGAGCCCAAATAAATAAAATCATACTTGAGAGAAAAATGATAGCCAACACCACACAAATGCAAAGAATAATAAGAATACTATGAACAAATATATGCTAACAAACTTGATAACCTAAAAGGGATGGGTAAATTCATAGAAACATATAATCTTCCAAGACTGAATTAGAAAGAAACGTAAAATCCAAACAGACCAATTACCAGAATGAAAAAGCTCCCAACAAATGAAGGTCCAGGACTCACAAGTGAATTCTACCAAGGATTCAAAGAATCAATACCTATTCTTTTCAAACTATTCCAAAAAAATTGAAAAGGGAAGATGTTTAACCCATTCTATGAAGCCAGAATTGCGCCAATACCAAAACCACACAAAGATACTACAAAAAAAAAAAAAAAAAGTAAAGGAAAAATAATTACAGGCCATGACCATAGATGCAAAAATATTCAACAAAATATTAGCAAACAAAATTCAGCAATACATCAAAAAGATCAAACAGCATGATCAAGTGGGATTTATTGTAAAGATACAAGGGTGGTTCAGTATCTGCAAACCAATCAAGATGACATACTACACATAAAAATGAAGGATAACAATTAAATGATCCTATCAATAGATGCAGAATAAGCATTTGGCAAAATTCAACATCCATTTATAATAAAAACTCAATAAAGCATGTATAGAAAAAACATACCTCACCATAGTAAAAGCCCATATACGATAAACACACAGCTAAGATACTCAACAGTCAAAAAGTGAAATCTTTTTCTCTCAGATCAGGAACAAGACAAGGACGCCCACTCTCGCCACTCTTCTTTAAGATAGTATTGGAGTCTTTATCCCAGCAAGCAGACAAGAAAAAGAAATAAAAGTATACAAACTGAAAAATAAGAAGTAAAACTGTCACTATTTGCAGATGACATACCATATGTACAAAACCCTTTTAGAATTAATAAATGAATTCAGTAAAGTTGCAGGACACAAAATTAATGCTCGGAAATCTGTTGCATTTCTATGCAGCAATAACTACCTGAAGGGGAAATTGGGAAAACAATTCCATTTACAATTGCATCAAAAAATACCTAGTAATAAATTTAGCCTAAGTTCTAAAAGACCTGTATAACTTAACATCAAAAAAAACCAAACTCAATTAAAAAATGGTCAGAGAACTTGAATAGACATTTCTCCAAAGACATACAGATGGCCAACAGATACATGAAAAGATGCTCAACATCACTAATCATCAGGAAAATGCAAATCAAAACCACAATAAGATGTAGGTATGACCTCATACGTGTCAAAATGGCTATTATTAAAAATAAACAAACAAACATAGAACAAGTATGGAGAAAAAGAAACCCTGGTGGGACTGTAAACTAGTGTAGCCGCTGTGGAAAACAGCATGGTGGTTCCTCAAAAAATTAAAAGTAGAACTACCTAATGACCCAGCAATTCCACTCCTAGGTATTTATATAAGGAAAATGAAAACAATAATTTGAAGTAATATATGCACCCTTATGTTCACTGAAACATTGCTTATAGTAACCAAGATATGAAAGCAACATAGGTGTGTCTTTAAAGATAATGATGTGAAACATACACATGTACAATGGAATATTAATCATAGAAGGAAATTAAAGTCTTGCCATTTGCAGCATGAACAGACCTAGAGTATTAAGTGAAATAAACTAGAGGAAGACCAGTGCTGTATGATTGCACCTATTTGTGGAATCTTAATAGAGCAAACAAAGAAACAAAATGAAATAAAAACAAACTCATAGAAAACAAAATGATGGTTGCTAGAGGAGAGGGCTGGGGGGGATAGGCAGGAAAGGGGAAGGAGATTAGGAAGTACAAACTTCCAGTTATAAAGTAAGTTACAGGGATGTGAGGTACAGTATTGGAAATAGAGTCAATATTATTGTAATTATTACGCACAGTAACAGATGGTTACTAGACTTACTGTGATCACTTTGTAAGGGATATAAATGTTGAATCACTATGTTGTATACCTGAAACTAATATAACATTATACGTCAACTATACTTTTAAAAAACTAGTCACAATTTAGAAACAAAAAGGTAAAGTCATATTTATATTTTACTATCCACTGATTCTATCTTCAAAAGTCAACATGCAAATGAAGGGTTCTCCAAGTTTTTCACCTCAGAATCCCTTCACAATATTAGAATTACTGAGATTCAGAAGAAGTTTTTTCTTATATATGTTTTACCTATTGATATATAACAAACCCATTATGGTAACAAAGACCATACAGTTTCTAAAACAAAAAAAATATAGAGACGAAAAGTGGCAATGTTTTACACTTTTTTGATTCAAATAATCTAATTTAAGGAAATCAAGCTGGGTTGTCATATCTGTTTCTACATTCACCTGTTGATATGGTTTTTAGGCTGAAGTATATGTAGGAAATCCAGCCTTCCACAGACACGTAGCTAGAAAGGAGAGAGCCTGGAAGATGCCCTGCGAGGGTCTCAGGGACCTTGCAGAGGTCCTCAGTCCCCACTTTGTACTGCTGATGTACAGGAATTGTTTTTAAAGTTTCTAAGACTAAAGCTTTTAATTTTTTGCCTGTTAAGGCAAAAAGAAAATTAAAAAAATCCAAAACATTTCACTGGGGAATAATAAAGGATATATTGTCATACTAAGTTGACAAAGAATCTAATTGATATTTAATTTCTCTTACTATTTTAACAATGGAAATCTATGGCTAGGTAAGAAACAGGTCATGATATATTTTATAGTAAATCATAATAAAATATTTTTATCATACTGTTAAACCCTTCAATTTTGGGGTTCCGTTTTGTTCTTGCAGGACACCAAGTTTTTCCTCTTCTTTCTTTCTCTTTCACCATACAGTTGCTATTGGTCCCTCCTTTTTCCTTTTGGATATTTTCTCTCTCAAAGATGTGTTTTAGAAGACTGTCCCTTTAAATCCATTTGTTCTTTAAATAAGCCTGTCTCTAGAAATCATACAGTTGGCATTTCTATTTTATCTCTTTACACTGAGTGCCTAAAAAGGGTACCAATCTCTTTAAATTCAATGCCTTTTCTTTTCTTTAAGAACACGCACTTACTTTGAGATCTGTTTCCTATAGTTTGTGGTCTAATCTCCTTTATTGTTCTACACATGATTTCAGATTTTGGGTGAATTTAATCTTTCTGGTGATTATTCCAACTCACCCACAGGCCCTTCCACTATTGCTCTGTCTTCCTCTTAACTTTTTTCTCAGGCTGCCTTTACCTGCCTCAAAGTGCCTGGCTATGTGCAAGGGGGGCTGGTGTTTGTTTTCTTCCTCCCATTCACAGTTGGATTTCAGTGGGGCATTCTGTCTTCAAGTAATATTGAAAGTGAAGCTTTGATAGAACATTTCCTAGATGTGAAGTAATTTCATGTCATGTAGGAAGATTTTGGGGAAGTTGTTTATTACAGTGTCCTTGGTCTGCAGCTACCCGAAGTCCTAACACTATATTCTTAATTTTAAAAGGTAGTTACAAATTTTTAAAAATCAGATTTTATTTTATTAGGTAATCTTTTACCTAAATGTTTCTTCCTGGAGCTGTTCCAATTGAGTTTGAAGCTGCAGATGCCTTCTTCCTGCTGGACTGTTAGGATCTTCTATGGAATCAGATTGATTAAGTCTTTCCATTAATACCTGATTCTCTGCTAACAGACTACTTTTCTCCTCTTGCAACGCTGCAACCTGTTAGAACATAGGGAAACAGCAGTTACTTCCAATTACACTGGTGCTGGCATAGTCACCTGTGAATTATCAATATAAAGCATATTTTTAAAAAATACAACCAAGCTCCACTTAAAACATTTACATTTTGGAATGCTGCACAGATACAGCAAGGAAGAATTCATTATTTTATCTCCGAAAAGACAAGTCAAGTGTATAGATATCTTTTTGGAGATAAAATAAAGCACACAAAAAATACTCATGGACTAGTCATTAGGAAATGCAAGTTCAAACCACAGTGTAACACCAATACACTGACTACAATGGCTAAAATTAAAAAGACTCAGTATACCACGTATACAAAGGAAAGCCTCATATACTTCTGGTAGGAATGTAAAATATTTTAAGTGCTTTGGAAAATAGTTTTGCATTTTTGTTAAAAATTAAACATGCAACTATCACATGACCCAGACATTCTACTTGTAGGGTTTTACTTATAAGAGAAATAAAACTGTATGTCCATACCAATACTTACACAAAATGTTTATAGCAGCTTCATGTATAATAAAGAAAAACTAGAAACACAAATGTTCATCAACAAATTAATGGCTAAACTATAGAATATCCACACAATAGAATACTAGTATTTCACAATGAAAAAGAATTAACTATTGACAGACAACATGAATGAATCTCAAAATAATGAAAGAAGTCAGACAAAAAAGTAACAGTATGTTGTATGACTCCTTTCATGTATAATTCTAGAAGATACAAGCTAATTGACAGCGGCAGAAAGCAGAGCTAGGGACTAGAGGGGGGTGAGGAGTTCATTATGTTGATTGTGGTGACTTCATATACGTATATGTTTACATGCATCAAAATTGTACTGTTTAAATGTGAGTAGTTTATTGTATGTCAATTATATCTCAATACAGCTGTAAAAACAAAAGCTGCAGGCCATTTCTAATCTTCCCTCTCCATTCCGAATTCCCTTCTGAACTCGTTCTAGCTGGACTTTTGGTCCTACTCTTCCACCAGAACTGCTCATCAGGGTTACTACTGACTTCCTTATCACTGCTATCTATCCATCAAGAACATTTGACACAACTGATCACAGCCTCCTCTTTGAAGTTTTTCCTTCACTTGGCTTCCAGGATACCTGGTTTCTGTGCCAATTCACTGGGCTTCCTCTTGCTCCTTAGTCAATTCCTCCGCATTTCCCTGACATGAGAGCACCCCACAGCTCTTCTAAATACAGTGACAGCTTCTAGTTTCATGGCTGTAAACACTATCTATTCACTGACAATGCACACATTTCTATTTCTAGCCTGGAACCTAGAACTGGGTATCATTTCCACTTGCATGTCGAATAGGCATCTCAAATTGAAACTGTCTAAAACTGAACTCTTAATTACTTCCCTCCCTCCTCTAGTCCTTCCACAGTTTTTCCCATTTCAGTAAATGGTAACTCTATCCTTCCAGTTGCTCAATCATAAGCCGTAACATCTTTCCATCACGCTATGTCCAATCTGTCAGCAAATGTCACTGGCTCTGCCTTTAAACATATTTTGACCACTTCTCACCAGCCATAAATTCTGATGACTTAGGCCAACATAATTTTTTGCCTGGACTACTGCAATGACTGCTTAATCAGTCTCCTTGATGTGGCCCTCTCTTCCCTGTAGTCTATTCTCCACAGAGCAAAAGAAACACACTCCACTACAACAAACTCAGATCACAGGACTGCTTTGTTCAAAATTCTCCAATGGCTTCTCATTTACTCACAGGCTTTAAAGGCTTCCAAGCCCTCTCCAGACTGATTTCCTCTTTCTACACTCCCTTTCACTTCTGCCATCCTCGACTTCCTGTTGTTTCTCAATATACCAGCCACTTCCACGCAGGGCCTGTGCTCAGCCTGCAATACTCTTCTCGGGAGGCTTGCTCCTTCACCCTCCACTATTTTACTACCATTTCACCTTCTCTGGCATACCTGTATTGACTAAATTCAAAACTACTAATTCTTCCTATCCTGGACTCCTCATTCTACCCTCTCTGCTTTATTCTTCTCCAGAATATTTATCACCACTTAAATTTATTTTGTTTATTGTCTGTCTGCCTTACTAGAATGTAAATACCTTAGGGACAAGAATATTTTATCTACTTATCTCTCCTCATCTTTGCTCTACCTTACAGCAACTAGAACAGTGGATGGCACATAGCAGATGCTCAGTAAGTGTTTATTGAATAAATGAATCTGAAATGCCAGATTGATCATTTATCAGATGTCTATAAATGCATGAGTGTCTTCTAAGAAAAGAGCTGTGGCTCTATTCAACACCACTGGTCTATTTTATTCATTTCTGCTCTTTCATTCTCCTTTTGAAAATAAATATTTAAGGCTTAAAAACTTACACTTGAAAAACTGATTTCTTTGCTACTAATTTCTAATGTTAATTACACCTTGGTCACAGCGCATAATCGAATGACAAAGATTATTTTATATTTTATTAAAAATTGCTTTATTACCCTGGCTGGTAGCACAATGGATAAGGCACCGGCCTGCGAACCCAAAGGTCGCAGGTTCGATTCCCCAGCCAAGGGCACATAACAAGGTTGCAAACCAGGTCTCCAGTCAGGTCTGTGGCTGGAGGCAGGTGAAAAGCAACCATACATTGATGTCTTTCTCCCTCTCTGCCTCTCTCTCTTCCCCTCTTTCTAAAAATAATAAATAAAATCTTAAAAAAAAAAAAAAGAATTGCTTTATAACCTGTGGTTAGGTATACTAGACTTATCAGACTAGCAAATGTTGCTAAAATATTTTAATTCAATATATTTAACAGAAATCCTTTTCACAAACATGGAAAAAGGAGACTAATTTAAAATAATGCATAAACATGATTTAAGAAAAAACTCAAGGCAAAGGAGCTCATAGTGAAAAGCCACAGTTTCCTGTTGAGATTTTCCTTCACTGGTCACGTCTGAAATTTTAAACAACTACTCACTGACTCATTTCACTCAATTACCCACCATTTATTTACTCACTCAAATATTCATTGTGTGCCTACTACATGCTAGGTACTATTGCAGTTTTCTAGGTGCAAGGCATACCATGATGAATAAAGCAGAGAAAGTTGTTATTCCACAGAATAGTTATATATTCAAAGCAAATCATAGTAAATATACAAACAAAACCATATTAAGGAAACTAATAAATACATGCTAAAACTGGAGTAAAAAGTGTATGCAGAGGGTTAAAATAAGAATAACATGAGAGTCTAGATGATTACTTCACATTGGCTGAGCAGGGAAGGTCTTCTCAAGGAGGCCTAATTTAGTACTTGGCACATCTAAGAGCTCAGTAAATGATTTATGACAAATAAATCAGGTGGTTTTGAGCTGATGTTGGATGACAAGAAGGAGCCGGCCATGTAATGAGTGTGGCAAGCACTCAACTTTTAGCATGTAAGCAACCACAGACAGTATTACCAGTGAAGCAGTGTGACTGTGTTACAATAAAACTCTATTTATAAAACAGGTGGCAAGCTAGTTTGCCAATCCCAGTGTATAGCTTTAATTTTATATTACCAATGATAGTGTTTATATTCTGCTCATAAGATTAACTCATTACTTAATTTTTATATAGTTCAATTCTAAAATCTGAAAAACAATTAATAGCCCTTACATTATTAATGTTTACTAAATAACCCAAGTGTACATTGATTACATTATTTCCTATATGCAGCCAAAGCAAGGACCAACCAACTCCTATACCTTTCAAAGTAAAATACTCCTAGAATAAAATATTAAGAACTCTTTAACAAGTATCAAAACATGGTCAATTATATTTAATCTACATTTTGACACCCCTCCCACCTCCTTGATTTTCAGTTAATCCCAGACAAATAAATGTATTTATTTTCTTTTATTTATAAGTTTTCTTTAACTTTACTATTCTATTGAACTTTTATTTATTTATTTATTTAATATTTTATTTCATTATTTTTAGAAAGGGGAAGGGAGAGAGGCAGAGAGGAAGAGACATCAATGTATGGTTGCGTTTCACCTGCCCCCAGCCACAGACCTGACTGGGGACCTGGTTTGCAACCTGGTTATGTGCCCTGGCTGGGGAATCGAACCAGCGACCTTTGGGTTCGCAGGAGCCTTATCAGCCAGGGCTGAACTTTTATTTTGACAACCCTATTTTAAATTTACTTATGTGTTTCTTGATCTTTAATTTTTTAAATGCATCTTGTCCTTATTTTACAGATGAAATATCACTAATTTTACTGACAGTAATAAATAGATTAAAGGGAAAATCTGGCCCTAGCTGGTGTGGCTCAGTGCACTGAGCACCGGCCTGGGATCCCAAGTGTTGCTGGTTTAATTCCCAGCCAGGGCACATACCCAGGTTGCAAGCCAGGTTTCCAGCGTCGTCCCCAGCTGGAGGCAGGTGAAAGGCAACCATACATTGATGTTTCTCTCCCTTTCTTCCTCCCACCCCTCTCTCTAAAAATAATGAATAAAACTTTTTTTAAAAAAGGTTGAAAAAAAATTTTAAGTAAAAATAAAAGGGAAAATTTCTTTTACCTCAAATTTCTCCACTTCTCTCCATTACCAATTTCCTGTCTATCTTGAGCCTTTTATCTTTTGTTATGCAGATTTCATGCACATTTAAGGATTAGTCAACAGCCATGGTAAATGGAAGCCCCACGCATTCACAGGCTTCAGTTTAGGGCTTTATCTAGAAGAAGCGGGCCTTTATGTGAATTAGAGAACCCACAGGAAAACAAAATGAAAAAGACCTCACACTGCAATATTAATCCTCAGACTAACTTCCCTATACTTTCTTTAGAAAAGAGCCCTCTGACTGGGAAGGTGGCTCCAGGTCATTCTAAAAAGTGCTGACAGGGCTTAGCTCTTCTATATAAAACCTACAGTTTTAGCCTCAGTCAGCTTCCCAAGTATCTGTGCTCTCCCTGGGTTCTGCTACAGCAGCTTCCTGCCCTTCTCCCCAAGAGGTATCTTGGCCTCTACATTCTTGACTCCTCCTAGCCATTGGGGGTTTTTCTGGCTTTCCGAGATTGGTGAAGACATGTGTTGCTGTTGGCCATCAGCAAGCTGAAGGTTGAACATTCAGGAAAGGAAATGTATTTATTTGCTGAGCCTACTATCTTCAATCAGAAACCTTTTTTCCTTTTTTCCTTCTTTAATTGGGGTTGCAGTGCAGACACACTGTATTATACAGCAGTATGTTTTGTGGTATATACAGCAGTACATTTCAAACCGGCAGGACAGAACAGACCTCTTACCTGCATATCCAATTCATGGCACCTTTGAGCAATTTCTTCCTTGGCTGACAAAGCTTCATTTAGTTCCTCTGTAGTTTTCTTCAACTGGTTAGAAACCAAGAGATACAATAAACATTTTGATATGAAGTAGCAACAATTAATAGTTACACATGAATTAAACATTATCCCCCCTTATATTTCTTTATAAGGGAAGCACAGGGAGAAATCAAGAACCCTCTGTGGAAGAGTCAAAAGAAAGCACTACTAACTTAGAATATTTTTTAGTCCTAAATCTTGTCTTTTCTGTATCTTGAATTTGGTTCTTTCCTCATATCAAATTTTCTTACACATCTATCTGGGCTACTTGATTCTTGGTAATGTTGATGGCAATAACTGAGAAATTTTACCTTGTAAAGTATGAATGTGCTAAAGGAAAAGGGTTTCAATTGGTAAAATATATAGCTAGTGTATTTCAATACAAGTTTTTAGTCACATTAAGCCTTTATATTAATTTGTATAGCAGTTTTAAAATAAAATACTTTTATTATTCTGATCCTCAACACAAACCAGACATTTCTGAGTGATGTCCCATTATTACATAAAGTCTAAGGTTAGCAAAATATAGGGAAATTCATTATAATAAACTAATTAATCACTTAATTTTCAAAAGAAAAAATGGATTAAATAAAATGATATTGGCTTTCATTTCATGTGAGCAAACCTCAATGTAACAGAGATACAAAAAAATTCATTCAGGGTAACCAACTTTAAAACCAAATATACCACAAAGTAAGAGAAAGACAAATTACTACTTGGGTTAAAAGTATAGCATGCCCAAAGATTTTTGTGCAAAATATCTGGAAACCCTGGGGAACAAATGAAAGAAGACAAAGTTCATAAAGATTCCTGTTCATACTTTGGAACAGATGTCCCAGAATAGCTGGAACATGGAAACAACAATGCATCTTTCCATTAAAAATACAAAAACACATTGCAGAGAGTTCCTTTAAAAATGCAGGACAAAGTTCCTTGGTGAATTTAAGTATGAATGGCATAGGAGACATTTTCGATTGAAGAATAATGGGAAATAAAAGGTAAACTATTTTGTAAAAAAGTCCTCACCCGCGTACAGTTTTTATTCTTCCATTGCTTTTAAAAGAAGGGGAAGAGAGAGAAAAACATCCATCAGTTGCCTCCCACACATACCTCAATTGGGGATTGAACCTGCAACCTAGGTATGTGCCTTGACAGGGAATCAAACCCACAACCTTTTGGTCTGCAGGACAATGCTCCAACCCACTGAGGCACACTGGCCAGGGCAAGGTAAACTATCTTTTTATCGTAAATAAATCATAAGATTATTTATGCTAATGGAAAATGCATGCAATTTTCTTAAAAAGCACCTATTGCATTAAATGTGGCATGCAGAAAAACACAAATAACAAAAAAATTAAGTCAATTTATTTGAAAGAGGAAAATACTTTATTTACAAATTACAAATTTCATTATAAATGTGTAATATCCATAAGTAAAGTGGTTTACGTTCTCACATTTTTGGTAAAAAATAAAGAATTACACCAATAGATTTCATTAGCAACTTCCAATGAAACATCCTTTCCATTGATATTTAAACTTGATCCTTTTCAATCTTTGCATGGATAGAAACAATGTAAAATTAGATACCTGGCGATCAAGGTCGGCATAGGCATCATTTCCAGAAGAGACGGGAGATTCTTTACTCATCAGCTGAAATTAAGATTTAAATGATTATACTATGAAGCAAAAAAAGACATTCTATCTAATATACAATAACCATGAACATGAAGCCACTAAAGAATTACAAAAGTTAAAATAAAAACACAAATGTAAAAGGTGTATTTTCTTATACGTTATAGCTTTTCAGTCTGGAACTTTGTTTTTTCACTCCAAGATGATGCCTTCATTTAAAATTCTTAGGCTCATCTTCTCTACAGGCCCAGTTACAAGAATCAAGCATTACTTTCTCCTGTCACTAAAGAGACAAGGCTTTAAGTTAAAAATGTGGCTTAATATTTAAAAACATGAGGGACTTTTCAGTAAAAAATAACACTAAGTATTTTTAAAGAATAAATGTGGACAACATCACAATATACAAAAGGTGGGGAACACCCGAATATCCATTAGCTGAATGAATGAATAAACAAAATGTGACAGGTATACTCGTGTTCATATAATGGAGTACTATTCAGCCATAAAAAAGAACAAAATATTGTTAAGTGCTACAACATAACCTTGAAAGCATTATGCTAAATGAAAAATCCAGGCAAAAATGGGTACATATCCAATGATGCCATTTAAATGAAATATCCGGAACAGGAAAATCCACACACGGAAAGCAAATTACTGGTTGCCAGGGTGGAGGCAAAAGGAAACAAGGCCTGCCTGTTTAATAGTTATAGGGCTTTCTTCTGTGGTGATGAGAAGGTTCTGAAACTAAGTAGTGGTAATGTTTGCATAGCAGTATGAAATGTACTACATGTCACTAAGGGCAAACTTCATGCTATATGCATTTTTTTTTTTTAATAAAAAATAAACAGATAGCCCAGGTTGATGGCACAGCACAGTGGATAAGGCGCTGGCTTATGAACCTAAAAGTCGCTGGTTCGATTCCCAGCCAGGGCACATAACCAGGTTGCAGGCCAGGTCTTCAGCCAGATCCATGGCTGGAGGCAGGTGAAAGGCGACCATACATTGATGTCTCTCCCTCTCTGCCTCTCTCCTTTTCCCTCTCTCTGAAAATGGATAAAATCTTAAAAAATAAAATAAAATAAAATAAAATAAAGATATAAACAGAAGTGTTACAGAGTGGGAGAAAGCCAACAATTCCCCACTCTGCAGTCTGGGGATGGGGGTGGGACACTGAAGTAAGCCATTTTTCCTGAGAGGTACTTTGCATATCTAAGGTTGGTAGCTAGTGTCTTGATTATGCAAATACTGGATACTGGATAAATCTCTTAACCCAAAAAGATTGTTGTGCTTTTTTTTGACCATAGAAAGGAGATGAAAGAATTTACAGGGCTACAGGGGATTTCACAGGTGGCTGAGATTGGTCACCTTACCATTTCACAACAGGTCACCATTATGGCTTAAAGGGGAGAAAGGGAGACCTGCAGGTTATGCAGAGATATGAAATTGCATGTGGAATAAGAGTTGGGAAGTGTGCAAGAGACTCCCCTAACTGGGTATAGCAGTTAGGGTCACTTTGAGTTCCGGCAGGGAACTTTGAATTTGTAACTGGAATGCTAAGCTGTGAACTGCTGTGTTTCTGAAAGATATCTTTTGCTTTTCTGTTTTGAAGCCAGCCTAATCGGGCAGGACTGTCTATTCTGGGTATTTTTAAAGGGAGGGGATTTAACAGCATAATTGCACCTTTATTATAAATCTATACACCCCTCAAACAAAATACCTTTCCTTTTCACCAAACTCTGTATTCAGAGTCATTCTTGGTGGCAGGCAAAATGGGCCAAAAGGATCCTGTTACAGAAGTGCCTTAAATAAAGTCGACCATCTTAACAACGCTCTTCAATCCTATAATTGTATCCAGCTACCCACTGTCTTCCTCAGAAATCCAGGCAATTACAAAGGTGACTGACTCAAGCTCTGATCATTTTCATATCTGTCCACTTCTCCCTACCCTAACTACTATAACCTAGGATCCCATCATTCTTCACTGTGTTTCCTCTTTCTTTCTGTCTTTCTTCCAAAGATTTTATTATTTTCAGAGAGAGGGGAAGGGAGAGAGACATCAATGTAAGGTTGCCTTTCACCTGCCTCCAGCTATGGACCTGGCTGGAGACCTGGCTTGCCACCTGGTTATGTACCCTGGCTGGGAATCAAACCAGTGACCTTTGAGTTCGCAGGCCGGCGCCTTATCCACTGTGACACCAGCCAGGGCTTTCTTCCTTTTTCTAGCTTTGTTTTTCTCCAATCCATTCTTCTCGCCACACCAATTTTCTCCAATACAGATTTAATCTCTTTTTCTCTAAAAATCTAGTCACTATTTTCCAAAATTCCAACTCCTTTAACAAAACTGCTCAATATCCTAATGATCTCATGTCCCTTGTTTTAGCTCTTATTTGCACCTCACTGTTTACTACAAGCATTCTTTAATACCTCTAACATGCCATATAGGACTTGCTTTCTCTCACCTCCTGGACTTTAGAACAGTTTTTGCCCTTTCCTTACCTTACTTCCTTCTTTGTGCTTAGTCTAGATGCCACTTTCTCTGAAAAGCCTTCCCTAATCTCCCAAACCTGAGTTAGACACTCCCTTGAGAGACTCCTATATTTTTCCCTACCATGGCACTTTCACTGTGAATGCTTTGAATGTATCTGAATTACCTGCTTAGCCACTTTTCCCATGAGACTTACACTCCATGAGTCAAGACACCATGTCTGTCTTTTTCATAGTTGAATGCATACTGCCTACCACAGCTCCTGGTACATATGGTGCTCAATTAGTATTTGCTAAATAAATAAAAGGAATATGCACATAGTAAACATTTAACCTATTCTTAAAATCTAATTGTACATACAAATTTTATATGCTGCTTTGTTCACTTGACATTTTAAATGTTTTCCCTCTGTCATAACACAACCCTCCCTTTTTTCTTTTTTTTTTAATTTTATTTATTATTTTTAGAGAAGGGAAAGGGAAAGAAGCAGAGAGAGAGAGAGACAGACATCAATGTATAGTTGTCTTTCACCTGCCTCTAGCTACAGACCTGGCTGGAGACCTGGCTTGCAACCTGGTTACATGCCTTGGCTTGGAATCGAACCAGTGACCTTTGGGTTCGCAGGCTGGCGCCTATCCACTGTGCTACCAGCAAGGGCTTCCCTTTTTTCTTTAACAAATTTTTATCAGCCACATAATATTCCACAGAATGGAAGTACCATATTTTAAACACTTGCTTACCAAAGGATTGTCATTCTTGTCATTTTTCCCCATTTCCATTAATATAAAATAGTTTGATAAACAGTCTTGTGCCCAATCTCAGTCTTAATTTCTAAGTAATTCCTTGGGATAGAGTGACAGAATTAAAAAGATAACTTGGTCACAAATTTAAAAATATTACTGATTATAGATATGCCTATTATTATAGAAAAATTGGAAAATATAGAAAAGATTATAGAACACTACCATTTGGCAATGGGTTAACATTTTGGCAAATTTGTTTTCACTCATCTTGGTTTTCATTTTTAACAGAAATGGCATTACGTTGGACATGTACTCTGTTTCCCTAGATATTACAAGCCTTTCTACATCATATGTTTTTCAAAAATATGCTTTAGCCCTGGCCAGGTAGCTCAGCTGGTTAGAGCATTGCCCCAACATACCAAGGTTGTGAGGATTCAATCCCCAGTCAGGGCACATGCAAAACCAAGCATGCATGAGTAAGTGAAACAACAAATTGAAGTCCACATAATATGGTAACATGCTTGTATTATTGTACCATAATTTATCCATTCTCCTATTTCTGGGCAGTTCGGTTTATCCTAATTTTCTCAGAACTAGAAAATAATGCTAAAATAAACAATCTTGAGGCAATATAGCAGAGTGGTTACGGGTATGAGCTCTGGATTCAGATTACTTGGATCTGAGTTCTAACTCTGCTACGACTTGTGTGAATTTGAGCAAGTTACTCATATTGTCTACGCCTCAGTTTCTTTTTTCATAAAATAGGGACAATAACTTTACATATCTCCAAGAACTGTAGTTAACGTATTTTTTTTATTGTAGTAAAATATATAACATTAAATTTTCCATTTTAACAATTTTTAAGTGTAATTCCAGTAACATCAACTAAAGTTGTAATGAATTTTAAATGAATTAATAAATATAATGTGCTTAGTAAGTACCAGCAATACCTAGCACACAGTAGATGCTAGGTAAATGGTTGCTATTAGTATTGCATTATTACAACGAACCTTCGTAGTTCAGGTTTCCTTTGGATAAATAATCTTAAGAGTAAAATTAAGGCCCTGGTTGGTGGTACAATGGATAAGGTGCTGGCCTGAAAACCCAGAGGTTGCTGGTTCGATTCCCAGCCAGGGCAACATAATCAGGATGCAAGCCAGGTCTCCAGCCAGGTTCATAGCTGGAGGCAGGTGAAAGGCAACCATACATTGATGTTTCTCTCCCTCTCTTCCCTCCCTTCTCTATGAAAAATAATAAAAATCTTAAAAAAAAAAAAAAAAGTGAAATTACGGGATCAGTTATAGTAAGGAAGAACTATTAGTGGTTCCTTATTCCTTTTCCTGCTTTTGCTGAATAACAGAAACCTCAAATTTTGGTTGGGTCTATGACCATCTGGAATAAAGACTCATTTCCCATTACCCCATGGGGCTATATGAGTTATATCTGTCTAATAGGAACGAGAATTACTGAAAATTTACTTAGAGGAAGTGGGTAACCCTTTTCTTGGATCCTTCTTGCTGGCTGGAAACATTAATGACAGCTGCAAGTTGATAAGCCATAGCTCAACCACCACGTGGGAATCATACATTAAGGAAGACAGAAGTACCACCAGGGGCAACGGCGCTGATGGCCAGGGGGACTGGGGTGAGGGAAGCTGGAGGAGGGTATTACGGAGTAAACGGAGACTTGACTTGGGGTGGGGAACACATGGTTGGAGAACTGTGCACCTAAAACCCATATAATTTTGTTAATCAGAATCACCCCCAGTAAAATCAATGAAAAGAAAAAAACTTTTCTAAAAAACAGATGGCAACAAACTACAAAAAAAAAAAGGCTGGGTTTCTGGTGACCACAGAGCCAACCCAGGGCCTCTTAGGAGTAACATACACTTCTGTCCTGCTTGGTTGATCACCATTTTGATGTTTTAACATTCATGACCTTACATTTTCTGTAACAATATAACATTTTTAAAAAGATGCACTAGTTTACCCTCCCATCAATGCTAATTGTCAAAATGATCTTTTAAAAGCTCTGAGTTCAACCACGTGGCAATCAGTCATGTCTACATAATGAAACCCCAATAAAAACTCTGGACATTAACACTCAGGAGGCCTTTCCTTATTAATGGTCTCTGCACATTGTCACACATTAATGTGCTGGAATGGTGACATGTCTTGGTTCTGTGGGAAAGGCACAGCAGAAAGTATGTACTTGGGACCCTCATCTTATGTACTGAAGGTGGATGGGACTAGTTTTGATTTGTATCCTTTTGTTATAATGAAACTATCATCACTCCTGAGTTCTTAATCATTGTACTGAATTTTCAAACCTGAGGGGGCAGTAGGAATTCCCGAATTTATTCTGTTGATCAGTATTTCAAAAAACATTTTGTTTTAATTTGCATTTAGTGTTTTTCATTTGTCTGTTTTATTTTTTTTTCTTATTAATTGTATTCATGTTCTTTCCTAGGTTCCTTAAAAAATATCTTCTATTGCTTTTATGATTAAAAACATTCTCAAATCCTGAGATCAACCACTTTTTAATCTACATTTTATTTTTACTTTTATTTTTATAGTTTTGTTCTACATTTGCTGAAATTCAGGACATGCTACCCCAAAATATGGCACCTGGGCATTTAAAATATTTCAAGCAGAAGAAATGTGAGAACCAGTGGGTGTAGGAAGGATTTTTCCGACCTTCCCTGAAACAGGTCATGAGACCCTCATGTGAGAGATGCCTTTTCTTGAGAGATGCCTTTTCTATACTCAGAGAAAAGGAGTGTCCTTAACTCCAAAGGTAGAGCTCTGGAAAAAGGAATGCGTGAACAAGACTTGCTCTTTCCCCCAGTTTACTGCACTTAGCTTAAACCTTTCTTGCCCTATTACATTTTCCCACAAATCTCCACTCTTCATCACATCTAGCAGCAGAACGTTAAGGTTTAAATACTTCTCTGGTCTTAATTGCTTTATAAAGAGTCCTGCATCATTTAAAACATATTAAGTAAATTTGTATGGCTTTCTCTTGTTAACATGTCTTTTTTTATAGTGGCTCCAGCAGAGAACTTGGAAGGGTAAAAGAAAAAGACACTTTTTCTCCCCTATAGTTTCTATTTAAATATTCATTTAGAAATTGTTTTGCCCTGGCCATTGTGGCTCAGTTGGCTGGAGCATCGTCCCATAAACAGAAAGGTAATGGGTTCAATTACTGGTCAGAGCACATACCTAGGTTTCAGGTTCAGACCCTGGTTGAGGCATGTACGGGAGGAAATGGATTGATGCTGTTTCCTCTCTTTCTCTAAAAAAATCAGCAAGAATGTCCCAGAATGAGGATAAAAAAAAGAAATTGGTTTGGGTCCAGTTGGAGTTGAAGACCCATTTTCTACCAAACAAGAAACCAATAGTTAAGTCTGAGGCAGACTTTTGGCTTAAGATAGAAATGATTTATACTGTCTTTAGGAATTGGTCTACAATTCCTAGTTCATTTGAGCATTTTAAAAATCAGAAATAATTACTAAATATCTATACCTGCAAGATGTTAATAAAAATGAGAAATTTAAGTATGATTTTCTTTAATAAAAATGAAACAAGCAATACGTTTAAAGAAAATTTTCTTTTAAATGAGGAGAATCTCTTTTTTTAAATTTCTATTATTTGAACTTATGCTTGCGCCTTTAATTTCTCACAAACTATAAGCACAAAGCTCCAACGTACCTCTTGAATGGCTGTCATGACAACATGTTGGACAGATTCTTCCATCATCATAATGGCTTGGATGTACTCTGAAACAAGAACAATCTGGAATGTCATTGTTCAAGTTAAAGACAGTCAAAGGAGCAAAGACTTACACGTCATAAATTCTTATCAGTAGTTTCCACTGTTTAGATTCTTCCTAGACATTCCTCCTTATGACTAAAGGTTACGTGCCATAGGTAAAGGTTACAAACCACAGTATTTACCCTTGCTTTTTTTTTTCTTTAAACCTTTTTTTTTTTAATGATTTTCTTTATTACTTTTCAGAGAGAGGGGAAGGGAGAGAGGCAGAGAGGGAGAAAAATATCAATGTATTTCACCTGCCTCCAGCTGGGGACCTGGCTGGAGACCTGGCTTGCAACCTGGTTAATGTGCCCTGGCTGGGAACCGAACCAGTGACCTTTGGGTTTGCAGGTCAGCACCTTATCCACTGTGCCACCAGCCAGGGATTACCTTTCCTTAATATATCACCCAAACCTGTCCCCAAACCATTTCTTATAAAGTTGAGGCTACAGCTAATGGTCACAGGAATACAGGATCCTAGGAATGTAAAACAATGAAATGCTAAAGCCTGAAGCCAGGGTGTATATAAAACTACATACCATTATTCCTAAAACCTAAAAATTATCTTTCAACGTTAATTTTTGCTACACGTTAAATAAACTTTGAAGTCTGTGTTTTATTCTTATGTGAATAAAAACAACGAATTATGTAAATTCCAATATTAATATTTTCTTCTATAGGAAAAGAAAAATCTTAATGGGCCCAAGAGCTGCTTAGGTGAATTAAGATGAATTTAAGCTAGAAACCAACATAGATAAGTATTGGATGACCCTGGGCTTTGAAAAAACGATTCACACCTCTCATAAGTTCAAGCACCTACTTTATCAATCTTACCCTCACCAATGTTGAAAAGGAGAAGGATCTCTTAGCTATCTGTAGTGATACTTGAAAAAAAAATGTCTTACCTTCCAAAAAAGTCTTGGAAGTAGTTTTTATTATTTTCAAATCTAACAATGGATGGCCAAAATGACATTAAACATAAAAAATCAATAGGTCAGCTGGAGTCCAACAAATATGGTAAATATGTTTTATAAGAAACAGTTAAAAGGGTAAGATAATTAGGAAATTTTAGCCTCCACCTACTATACATATAAAAACAAACACCGAAAACTTGTCTCAGCACTCTAAGTAATATTATACGAAGGAGTTTTACTGTGAAATTGTTAAAGTGACTTTTTGGCAAGAGACTCACATCTTTGGAATGCTGAACTGTAATCCTTTGCTTGACAGGTAACTTGTTAAAAAACAAAAACAAAAACGTGACAGCACTATTAAATTATGACATTCTCACATTCTGTTTCTGAATGCCAAGCTATCAGTTGATCAAAAGCATGTTTTTAAAGAAGTATTGTCCTAAGGACACTTTATACCCAATCAAATGTGTGGTTAAACATAAATATATACAACACACTTAGATCACAGATACTGTTCTTAGGCGCAAGGTAGAAATATCATGACAACTATTTAGTAAAGGGAACAAAAGCCCTTTCATCTAATTTTTATCTTGTTACTGAGGAGCACCCCAGGCATGCTGGAATGAAAGGGAGGGCTTTTGGATATTCTGCTCCAAGGTACAAAACACAGAACCCAAGGCTGCTGGAGAAAATGGCACAGCTGGCATGACTACACAACCCTCAAAATAAAAGGCTGTGAACAAAGAAGAGAAGAAGCAGTGGCACTGACAATGGGGAAGGAAAACTTAAGGACAGCCTGTGGAAGTGAAGAAAACAACAGGTGAGAACGGAGGTGAGGAACTTATTAGTAAGGTGTGAGAGGGGAAGCGTTAGTTAAGAAGCGGTGTTGCCACGTCAAGGCCCTTCCCCGCGAACACCGTAAAATGCTGAATGAAAAATGAGGATGAGAACTACATTAATGTACAATTTTTGAGAAATGGAAAAATAACTTATACATCTTAGGATCCAAGTACAAGTACATATGATTCTTGGGTGCGGATCTATGAGGCAATGCTGAAGAATGAGGCGTGCGATGTTAGGGAGTTGATTCTGAAAACTTTTTTTTAGGTCCAAATTTTACAGCAGCGTTTAGTGTAACAGTATCAAGTTTGAATAGAGAAGAGTTAAGAGTTTTTGTCCTCGCCTTGCCTCTCACAAGCAAAATTTCTCGGGTAAGTCATATAATTTATTTACAAGTCTTAAGTTTTCTAATCTGTAAAAAGTGCTGTTTTCTTTTGTGAGCCTTTACTAGAGCCTTTACTATATACTCGGTAAATATTTTTATGAGTGTGTTTTCTACTACTAGTCTTTGCTTCTTCACATTCCCACCATTTATCTGCTCCAGTTTGGGAAGTGATATAGTCAAGCAAGATAAATGTATGTCAATGTTTTGGGCGATGTTCTGGGCAATTGCTCCCTTACTTCTACCTGAAAAAAATAACCTGAACAAAAGGCCCTGTTTTTTATATAGTACTTTATGGATTATAAAGCAAATAAACATAAATAGTATCATTTACTCCTGACTATCAGGTTTTGATGCTCATTCATAGATGAGAAAACAAGCGGAGTGCCATGTCCAATGTTGGTCAGGTCACTTCAGTAACCCTTACATTAATATCATAAATTGCAATGACAAATAATTCTTAATAATTCAGGAATCCTTTAATTTAATTCTAAGCGCTCAACTGTGTTCCAGAGAGCAGAGAATGACCTATGGGTAAGTGAGATGTTAAAATCCTGCTCAAACTTTTCATCACTTATATATAATTATAGGGAAAAAACTGAAAGTAGGTTTTATTTTTCAATTTTTATTATTTATTTTAAAAGATTTTATTCATTATTTTCAGGGAAGGGAAGGGAGGGAGGAAGAAAGGGAGAGAAGCATCAGTGTATGGTTGCCTTTCACCTGCCTCCAGCTACAGACCTGGCTGGAGATATGGCTTGCAACCTGGTTATGTGCACTGACTGGGAATTGAACAGTGACCTTTGGGTTCACAGGTTGGCACTTTATCCACTGTGCCACCAGCCAGGGAGAAAGTAGGTTTTAAGTAGATCACTTGATCTGTGTGAGTTCAATAAATATTGTAATTGTGTTCTTTTCCATAGGAATGCGAATATTGACAACATCCTTGTCTTTTCCTACTGCTACCCTCTTTCAAATGTGATTGGCCAACTCATAACAGCTACACACTTCCAAGGGCCCTTATGTACTAAGGATAATCCCAAGAATTGATGACTCACCTTAAAGAATAAATACATAAGAAACTATTATCTGAATTCAATGAACTACGTTAAATAACACATCATCCACATTTTAAAATCAAAGCATCTCCTTAGATATTGAATGTCTTGAATCTTGTCTAATCTTTGATAAAAACTTGTTAGACATTTCAGTTATACACAAAAATTACAAAACTCAAAATGTAGAAAATTTTCTATTTTAATTCTTGAGTTAAACTAAATAAGCTAAAATTTCCTGTAAGAGCATGGCATGCTAAAATATAAAAGAAATGGGACTAGAGAGAAATAAACACACATTGTTAGGAAAAATTCCTGAATCAGAAACCAATAAAAACTAGTCATAGCTTTTAAAAAACAATGTTGACTGTTGCTATTCAACTTAAAAGGGGAACACCAAGAAAAACACAGAAAGCAAGTTAATAAAAATCTGTTTTGTATTACCAGAAGTGGGGTATGACAAAGAAGAAAAACACCTAGGGCTTAAAAAAAAAAATCCATGTTCTTCGAAGGTCATATAAATAGAATTAAATATCACCATCATCATCTAGAATAGTCCCTATCTACCTTTGTCCTGCTTCATTTCCCTTTATCCTCCTCACTATTCTTTAATTACTGTTGTTGTTTTAATCCCTCAAAGGTAACCTAAGTCTTTCTGACAATTTCTACTCTTCAGATGAATCTTAACCATATTCTCCACATCTGCTTAAGTAACTTCCCTGACTCAAGCCTAAACTGTCCCCCATTACACTTGACCTTCGCAGCAACACCACTACTCAGGTTACCTAGTTCTTTGTGTCATTATGGATTGCCCTACAGCTCCACTCAAGTACAAGTTCCATAAAGGCAGGTACGATGCTTACTCTCTCTGATACTATGTTCCTAGCCCCAGCATAATGCATGAGTTCAGCAAATATTTGTGAAATACATCCTTCATACTTGCAATCTAAAAGGTAAGTCCTAAGAGCTGAACTGATCCAGTATATTATTATTTATATTAATTAATTTAGCTGGACCTTACCCAAGCTGGTTCTTTACCCAATAAAGAACATTTCATTATATTTAGTGTAGTGAAAAATAATCTACTTAAAGAATTATGTAGTCTTGCAGAAATGGAAAGAATATCATCGCAATAAAATTTATTCTAACTTGTGAAAACTCTTTTAGGCTTAAAAACAACAAAATCAGAGAAAATCAGAGAAAACAAGGGCCATTCTTTGAGGACAGCCTTTAAAAGATGCTATTGTTTGTATTGGTGATTTATAAATGAAATATACAATGTATCACTTTTTAACATACTATTAAATATATATTTATATATAAATATACATTAGTATGTTTTATATTATTACATATACTTATATATATTTTACATGTTACAATATGTATTATTTTTTCTTTTTAATATTTTTTAATTGACTTGGAAAGAGAGGAAGGAAGGTTGGGGGACATCTATTTGTTGTTCCACTTATTTCCCCATTCGTTGCTTGATTCTTACATGCACCCTGACAGGGGATTGAACCCGCAACCTCTGTGTATCTGAATGACCCTCTAACCAACTCAGCCACCTGGACAGAGCTTTTCTTATTGTTTTAAATGCATATGCTAAGTGCAAGTAAATTACCTTGCTTTTGTTCACAGTTCACAGCACAGCCTAAAATGAGCTGAAGCATCCTTCCAAGCTCTGCTGCATCAGAATGCTCTCCAATAAGGTTCACATCAGGAAGAGTAAAGTCATTAATTTGCTGTCCTAAAATCTGAATGGAGATAAAAGGATTAGAATTGCATTCACATGCAATTGGTTATATGAACAACTGAAGTGTTTGATAGACACTAGATTGTCAGCAACAGAAACTCACTGCTGAGGACAGAACTGTCATGACAATCTCACTCCCAATTTCTATTTCTACCTCCCATAAACCTAAATATTACTATCTTGTTTCAAGCTAGGCACTAATCTGGTATGTAGTATATATATACTTAGCAAAGAAACTGAGTACTACTGACTCCTTCACCACCCCCAGGAAAACTGGCTGTGGATTCTCTGAAGTAGAGCCAGTGAGGTTCTAAACCAGAAAGAGCAGAGGTGACAGATAGGTTCATGTCCCCAGTGGAAGATTCCTCTTAGCCAATTTTCACTCTATTTAACCTCAAAATGCTGATAGCAAGACACCTATATCAGGAAGGAGAATGGAAGATTACTTTATGGGGAAATCGAGTGGCCTCAAATAAAATGACTCATGATGTAGACAAACAGGCAGGTCTCTGACTGATACCCTACAGTGAGAAATAAAGATCCTAACAGCACAGAAGCAGGATGAGTGTGGGTATAGTGTATGGGTTAGGGGAGGGCAGTGTAGGAGGAAGTCAGAAGGGTCATGCAGTATCTGGTGGCTCATGGTAAAAAGTAAGGGTTTGATTCTCAGTGCAATAGGAAACTGTGGAGGACTTTGAGGAAAGACAGACATAATCAAATTTATATTTTTAAAAATCATCCTGGCTTTACAGTGGAGAACAGACTATACAGGGGCAAGAGTAAAATCACAATCCCCAGTTAGACCACTCTAGAAATATAAACAAGTGCTAATAATGATGATTTGGTATAGTGTTGGCAACAGAGATGTAGAAAGCTGTAATTTGGCAGATTAATGACTAGGTCTTGCTGATGATAGCAGAAGGAAAGGACTATAGCGAGAGCTGTAGGTTTTGGGCTTGAGCAGTTGGGTAGATGGTAGGGTCACATACTGAGATAATGAAGGTAGATGATATAAGTATAGATGTAGGTATAAATGCAAGTTAAGCTTGAGTGGGAGGAAAAAAATAATAGTAAGGAAATCACATAGGTTTCTAGGCTCCATTGTGTCCACTAGAAATTTAAAGTAAAACTAGTTTCACAGCCTGATTCTTTCCCCTTGCAATGTCTTGACTGTTCTGATGCAGACTCAGAGGAAAACTGGGTTAATCAAGGGATGGGGGTTTGCTAAGAAATAAAATGGAAGTAGGTAAGGGAGTTGATTATAGTAATGCAGGAATCTATGTTCATAAGGAAAGAAAGAAGAAAATCAATAGATACACAAAATAAAATTTAACATATATTAGTATTTATCTACTAATATCCATATTAAAGTGAAAGCTATTTATCTAGTAATCATCTAATAGAGGTTGTTTGAACTAACATCCTATACAATGGAAGATAAACTGATTATTAATTTTCAGGTAATTCTTCCTTTATTTGAAGCTATTATAAAATACTATAAAGTTAAACTATCCTATAGTAATATTTCCAAGCAGAATAAGAAAAAAAGTGCTTACTTCATGATTATAATCCAGGATTCCTTTTAAAATTTTCTTTAGATTGCTTATCTATTTAAAAAGAAAGGAGAAAATAACTGGGTAAAAATGGCAAATACAGATCAGAATATAGTTTGACAAACAATTTCTAAATCAATCAGATCAGTTAATCATAAAGTAAATATAGAAAATAAAATTCAACATGTTTGACTTAACATATCACCAAAAAAGTACTCTCTATGGCCTAATTCATTTCATCTAAGATATTTATATAAAAAGTTAAGCCTCTAATAACTTTTAATTTTTAATGTTATGACCACAGACAAAAACTGGAGGGTAACCGAATTAGACTTAACATAATTATTCAGATTTCCTTCAGCTAAAGAAAAAATGTACCATCCTTAATGAAGAGTTGAGTTCAGTGGTGTTTTCCCTAGAAAAATGAAGTTGCATCTTATATAGATAGAAGTTAAGTTTTGAGGTTAAAAGCATTAAGCAAAAATTATAGTCAAAATTATCATTGGAAATCTCTTAAAGTAACCTACAACATATGTCTCCAAATTTCTCCACTGTCAGAAAAGATTGCTCTTTCTTCAGTTGAGTGCCAAAGTAAAATTTAAGAGCTATAAGGTTTAAAAATACTATTATGTCATGAAATGCTAGTGTAACAGGCTGCATTGCAAGGTGCTTGTACTATAAGAAGCGACCTAGAAACAGACAAAAGGAGGGACCAGCATTCATATGTCTCCCAATACTCACTCATGCCAAAGAACAGGGTCCCTGGCCACATGTTATCCAAGTAAATGACAGGCAGAATCACCAGCACTATATATTGTAAGTAATTATCTTTTTCCTATTTGGGGGGCCCAGTTCATAGGGTTGCATTTGTGTGAAGTTAAATGAGCACAGAATATGATTCTGTTGATCTATGTAGTTGTTTCTAGCCAATGTTAGTAGTTGAAGAGATCCTAGAAGATAGTAAACCTGTGGCTACCAAATAAAAGAGGCTGAATCACAGCAGAGCAATCCAATGGCTATTCAAAGACATTTACTTTTAAGAAAAAAATGAACTGAAAATTTTATTTTAAAAAATTCATAAATAGCCCTGGCTGGTGGCACAGTAGTTAAGGCACCGGCCTGCGAACCCAAACCAAGGGTTGTTGGTTCGATTTCCAGCCAGGGCACATAACCAGGTTGCAAGCCAGGTCTCCAGCCAGGTCCTTAGCTGGAGGCAGATGAAAGGCAATCATACATTGATGTCTTTCTCCCTCTGCCTCTTTCCCTTACCCTCTCTCTACTAATAATAAAAAAATATTTAAAAAATCATAATGTTTATGCTTCTAGAAAAATTTGGTAATATGGAAATATATACTCACACACATATATATACACTTTATTTGCTTTATTCTGGTCAGTTTTTCATATTTGAACATTTTTAATTAGAATGCCTTAAAATTCAATATGTTCATCTAAAATCGTAGTTTATTTTCCAATATATTCTAATTATTAACAACACTAGCAACTGACGTTTACATGTGCCATGAACTATCCTAGGTACATTACATACATTAACAAATTTATTTTTATGAAGTGGATCCTATTAGAATCCTGTTTCACATATGGAGAAACTGAGGCACAGAAAGGTTTAAAAGCCTTTCCCACAGATAGTAACTGGCAAATTTGTGATATGGGCAAAGGCATTTTGGCTCTGGAGGCCATGTCCTCAGTCACTATGCTTTACTAATTCACATTATGTGTTGGTGAGCAATTCCAGTTTACCTCCAGTCTTCAATTCTAGATAATTTCACTGTAGAGTACCTATGCTTCTAAAGCTCAATGGACACATCTGATCAAAAGTCAACAAATACTATATATATATATATATATATATATATATATACACACACACACAAGTAAAAGATTAATATACAGATAGAAAAATAAAAAGATAATACCTTTAGCCTCCAATTATCTCCCACTTCGGTTTTGATTCTGTTTAGCCAATTTTCATCAAAATATGCAGGATCTCTACAAATAAGAAAAAGCTAGCATATTAAGATCATGTAGCCAGTAAGCAAAAAAAAAGAAAAGAAGAAAGAGAGAGAGAACACTGAAACCTATCCCATATCATCACTTAACTGCAACATAAAAATGAATTTGCCAAATATCAGCCACCAAGTAACCCAGTACATGAGACCAGATTCCATTACAGATTTTTGTAAAATCAAACTAGCAGTTATCAGCTCATTAAAATACATATGCATTTTATCAGAAAACAAACTAAAAGTTGAAAATAATAAGACAGTTAATATATTTTAAAAACAAATTATAGACAAATACACTAGCTTGAAATTAACTTATAGACACCATGATAATATCTGAAAATTTTAAGCAGAAATAAATTTTAAAGATTTTTTATTTATTATTTCCAGAGAGCAGGGAAGGGGGAGAGGCAGAGAGAGACATCAGTGTAAGATTGCCTTTCATCTGCCTCCAGCTACGGATCTGGCTAGAGACCTGGCTTGCAAGCTGGTTATGTGCCCTGACTAGGGAATCGAACCATTGACCTTTGGGTTCACCTTAATCAATGAGCCACCAGCCAGGGCCAAAATAAATTTTAAATAAACAAAAGAAACATGAAGGTTAAAATAAAATTTTCAGTTAATATTTCAATGACCTCCATCATCTAATACTTCACATATCACCAATACTGTTTCTAAAATGTCAATTTAAAAATATATAATCTGAGAACCTATTTTCTCAGACATAATACTGGGCATTAGACAAAGTTGGACACTGTTTGTCTGTAAAAGGCTTAAAATCTAAGTAACATTGGTGTGGACAAACTTGAAACAAAGATAAAACCTGAATATACTTAGGGTTATTTTTCTTAGGAAAATTTCCTAAAATCTATAAACACTAGAAAGGAAAACAAACAAAACTCTTTAACCCAGAATAATGCTCATTTCAAAGGTTCTGAAACCAATGCTCTAAGAAATTTATTTGTTCAACACCACAGAATGTCCATGTTCTAATTCACTGCTACCCAATACCTCATGTCCAATGTAGCAGTTTCTCTATAAATATTTATAGACTGAAATACATCTGGAAGGTGATATAGCATATTTACTGAATAAGCTTCCAATCTACTACTTGGACAGAATAGAGCAAGAATAAGTGTCTATAGCCTTCTTATATTCAGTGTGACTTTTTCTAGTAATAAAATTTGACTCACAAAGCAGAAATCTAGCATAACTCTGGATAAGTAGTTACAATTTTAACAATGTTTTCTAAATAGCCCTTAACTGATGTTCTCAGGCTCAGATAAAACAACGTGCAAGTAATTTCCTCCAAAATCTCAGTAGATTGCAGTTCTGCACAGATATGGAAATAACAACGGATAATCTTCCTGGGAGTGTTCTTCATGAGTAAGAAACTAAAGATACTTTACTATGTCTTGACTCCCACTTAAAAAGAAAGAAACCAAGAAACTTACAAAATCATTTCCTTAGATTTTTCCAGTAACATCATATTTGGCTATAACTTATGTACCAGTCACAGCTTAAACTAAAGGATAAACCCATTCATTTTAATCCTTAATATAATTCCAGATATATATTCTCTGCCTATAGTCAATTACCTTCACAGAAAACAAACAAACAAAAATATTTCTACTGCTATAATTAGTTAAGCACTGTAATGTTCTTATTGGACTCCCCAAATTAAAATTGGGTCCAAAACAAACACTGTACTTGGCTTCCATTCTTTAGTATGGCATTTCTATTAGCAAACCTTAGAGTTTTTATAAGTATTTTTGTTTCTTACATCTATTTTCCAATAATCTTTTAATTACATAAAAAATGTTTTTTTATGTTTACTGGAGAGTTAGCTACACCCAAAAGAAATAGAAGCATGTCTACACAAAAATTTATATACCAATGTTTGTAGTAGCTTTATTTGTGATAGGCCAAAACTAAAATAACGCAAATGTTCATCAGCAGATGAATACATGAATAGGAACATATCCTATTCATGAACATATCCCAAAACATTTGTGTTGCAAAAAAGCAGCCACATCCCTTTCCTCAAAAAAAGGAAATACATTGTTCATTGATATAAATCTCCAGAAATGAGTCTATAGTGTTAGAAGGCAAATCAGTGGTGGCCTGGAGATGGAAGAGAGGTAGCAGGAGGGAGGGATTGAAAGTCTTTTTGAAGTGATTGACATGTTCATTATCCTGACTGTGGTGAAATGTATTAATTTCTAGATTTTAAAAATGTTTCACTGATAAGGCGCCAGCCTGTGAACCCAAAGGTCGCTGGTTTAATTCCCAGCCAGGGCACATAACCAGGTTACAAGCCAGGTCTCCCGCCAGGTCTGTAGCTGGAGGCAGGTAAAAGGCAACCATACCATACATGGATGTCTCTCTCCCTCTCTGCCTCTCTCCCTTCCCCACTCTCTAAAAATAATAAAAATAAAATCTTTTTTAAATATGTGTCATTGATTATATGTCAATTTCATCTCGATAAAAGCTGTGAAAAAAAAAGTAGGGTGGGAAATGCTACAAGAAATGCACCATCAAGCCACAAAAACACAGAGAAGAACCTTAAAAGCAATATTGCCAAGTGAAAAAGAAGTTGACAAAGAAAATTCTGAATGTCCTAAATTAAATTACAGCAGGTCAGAGGGTGGAAGGAAAAGACAAAAAGGGATTAATCAGTTAACAACTGCAGTGTGAAATCAAGAAAAGACTGCTCACACTCCTTAGTGTGCATTGGAATTATTAAGTTAACTTCCAGGTTAATTTTCAAAGCTTAATCTTTGTCAAGTATTTTTTTCCATTACCATTTAGTGCCCTTACATTCTCTCCCCGCAGCAATCACCACCAGGTAGCTAATTCTAAAAAGGGTGACTAGCCAGATGCTGTTGAACCCCAGGAGCCTCCACATGTTTTACACGTGAGCTTTATGGATTCGCCGAACTAGCCCGGCTTCAGCTTCTCCCATTCCCTTTGTCTATGGCTAACGCAAAGTTAGCCATAACCACTTACACCTTAAACTCTGGGATGAGGGATATGCTGTCCTTTCTACTTAGCAGTGGTTTAGACTCCATGCCCCAAGACTGGCCTTCCTTTTTGCTTGCAATAAACCCTTTCTTTAAAAAAAGATACCACCTCACACTTGTCAGAATGGCTATTATCAATCACCACACAACAGTGCTGGTGAGGACGTGGAGAAAGGGGACCCTTGTGCGCTGGTGGTGGGAATGCAGACCGGTGCAGTCACTGTGGAAAGCAGTGTGGAGTTACCTCAAAAAATTAAAAATGGAACTGCCTCACAACCCAGTGATTCCACTTCTGGGAATTTATCCGAAGAAACCCAAAACGAATATGTGCACCCTTGTGTTCATTGCAGCATTATTTACAATAGCCATGATTTGGAAACAGCTCAAGTGTCCGTATCAGTAGATGAGTGGATAAAACAGCTACGGTACAGTCACACAATGGAATACTACTTAGCCATAAAAAAGAAAACTGTAACCTTTGCGACAGTACGGCTGGGCCGGAAGAACACCATGCTAAGTAAAATAAGCCAGGCAGAGAAAGACAAGTTCCATATGATTTCACTCATATGTGGAAGCTAATGAACAAACTGAACAAGCAAAATAGAGACAGACTCATAGAGAGCAGGCTGACAGCACCCCTGGGGCAGGTGAAGGGGTTGGACAAAAGAGAAAGAACTCCTGGACACAGACAACAGTGTGGTGACTACAGGGAGAGGGGGTGGGTTGAAGTGAAAGAGGGTATAAATAGTTTAGAAATGGTAATAGAAACAAATACAATAAAAATACATAAAAATAACAAAAAATAAAAAGACTTTCAGCTGTGAAAGTTATAATTTTTGATTAACAAAGCCAATCTGACAAAGGCTAAATACACTGTATGATTCCAACTACATAACATTCAGGAAAAGGCAAAACTATGGAGACAGTGAAAAGATCAGTGATTTAGTGATTGGTAAGGAGTCCGGGCGGCAGCTATGACTGGGTGGAGCAAAGGCGATTTTTAGGGTAGTAAACTTAACCTGTAATATATTATAATGGTGAATACATGTCATTATATATTCGTCAAAACCCATAAATTGTAAAACACCGAATGAACTCTAAATTAGGGACTTCGGGTGATAATGGTGCATCAATGTGAGTTCATCAATTGGAACATGCACATCACACATGCTGGGGACACTGACAGTGGAAGATGCTCTGTGTGTGGTGGGGCAGGAAATAGGTGGAAACTTGTCATAATTTTTGCTCCATTAAAAAAGTTTTATTGAAGTAAATTTATCATTTAAACCACCTTTAAACTCAGTGGCATTAACTACATTCACATTGTTGTGCTGCCATCACCACCATCTACCTCCAGAACCTTCTTGTCCACTCTTCCACTGAACTTGGCTGTGAAACTAAATTTTTAAAAAGTCTATTAACTGAAAAAGAAAAAAGGAAGGAGGGCATGAACTTACATGAACAAAAAGAGAGGCAGAGAAAGAGAAAGAAGACAAACAATTTGGGAAGTTGGAAAGCAGATGAACAGAAAAGGACTTTAAAAACTAGAGAAAAGCCCTGGCTGGTGGGCTCAGTGGATAAGGCACTGGTCTATGAACCCAAAGATCACTGGTTCGATTCCCAGCCAGGACACATAACCAGGTTGCAAGCCAGGTCTCCAGCCAGGTCCATGGCTGGAGGCAGGTGAAAGGCAACCATAAATTGACGTCTCTCTCCCTCTCTGCCTCCCTCCCTGCCCTCTCTAAAAATAGTAAGTAAAATCTTAAAAAAAAAACAACTAGAGAAGAAATTATATGAACAATGAGTTTACTTGGTTCCATTCATATTTGATAAAACTTCTACTAAAATTACAAAAATATAATATAGTTTTTCACTTATCAACCCAGACAAAATGAAAACTTTTATTACCACCAGTAAAACTCATGTCTGCACACCACTTTACTGACTTTCCTCATACACCTCTCTGATCCTTCTGCGAGTTCATGTTTTAATCAACAATTAAATGTTAACGTTCTTCAAGGCTCAGGCTATGTGCCTTACCCTATCTATACTCTTGAGTGACTTAATTCACACTGACGGCTGCAATGAAAAAACACACAAATTGTTTATCTCCAGTTTTCAACTCCTCTTCTGAACTGTGGGCTTGTATGGTCACTGCTAACTTGGCATTTTCTCTTAATTAATTAATTAAAAATCTTTAAAAAAGAAATTGCTAATATTTGTCAATTTTGATCTACAAAAAAAGAGGTCATTTTCATATGGTTCAACCAAACACCAGTATCACCCAAGGTGCTAAAACACTAAAGTAAAATATACCCTGACTCTATGTGGAACTCAGTGTATCTATTGGGGGGGGGGGGTAGCAAATAACAAACAAATAAGCAAATATATGGTATATAAAACAGTTTTAACATACTTTGCAGAAGAATACAAACTGTTAAAAGGGATACAGAATATGAGGGTGGTTGTCAATTATTTTACAGGTGTGGTTAGAGAAGAACTCAACTGTTACATTTCAGCATTATTACTAGAGTAAGTCTCCTAGATTCTTCTACAATGGCAAAATCTGGTTAACTAACATGAAAATTTCTGCCAAGCTAATGTTGAAAATATAAGAACAAATAATTCTGCTAAAACCATTGGAGTATTATAACTATTACAGCCCCAATTAAACTTGTAGCCAGACAATCTGAACAAGTACATACCATCAAAATCATCATTCCTGCTTATAGTTCTTATATTATGTGCAACATATATTTCATATAAACACTTGTTTTAACCTAATCAAATGTCACTGTATAAGGACATAAAAAATTAAGCAATTTACTCTTACATTTTTTGAAGAATCTGGGCCATCACAACACCGTTCGTTAAATCTTCCGCAGTCTGGCATGGCGCATCCACATTAAATGTCTGGATCTGAAGGGAAAAAAGATCCCATGAGTAACTCAACAGAATTTTCTTAGGTGTCTTTTTGTGGGCACCACATCTTGGGAGTTGTAATAAATAATGTAATAAATTTTAAAAGGCGGAAGAGTTGGAATTGTTTTTCCTCACGGGAAATTTCCTGCAGGTTATGGTAATTTTTTCCCTTTGGCAAAAGAGAAATTGTAAAGGACACTGGGTAACTTCCAAGCCTCCATTCTATTCACAGATGATCAATCTCAGATAGTCACGGTACCATCAGCACATCTACCAATGACTGATTCAGGGGTGCATAGGACAAAGGCAATTTGGACCAAAGAGATGCAATGGAATGCTTACTTGAACTTATGGGAGAGAAGAGTGAATCTCTTCTTAAACTGAATAAATATGCTGCCTTAACTGCCGCTAGCAGTCACTTGATGACTATTAAGGGAATCCATCTTAGGATGAGGCCAATGCAGAGGAATGCAGAGAACATGCATAGAAAATTAAGTTCTGGAGGCCAAAATTGAGTCACTTAATTTAAAAACCTTGAAACCTCCTATTATGTGAGATAAATTTCCTGCTTAAGCCTGTTCAGTTTGAGATTTATTTTACCCAGAGCCAAAAATATCTATACAAATGCAGAAGACACACTACAGTTAGGTTAGATATTTAACTCATTTTGATTTTCCTGAATTAGAACTAACTTTGTACTGGTCAACATGATGTGACCAAAAAACAGTAGCAATTATTTCACTGAGTAAGATAATAACAGCTGAGCCAGCAATGATTACACCCAGTGGTGCAACCAGGCCTTGGAAGGAAATACATCACTGAGGACAGACAGATGCAGGCCACACTCTCACACCATTTATGTTAGTAAAATGAAAGAGTATCATAGGAAGTGTAAAAATCAAGCACAAAGATTAGATGTGAGAGTGGGATACAATCTAGGATTGAAAAGCAGCTTGGTATCATTTGGGGAAGGGAGCAGAAACTGGAAGAAGAGATGGAACGGAAAAAAAAGAACAAAATGGTCAAAGACAAGGTTAAAGAGAAAGTATCATTGGGCAAAACCTGGTAAGCGATGTTAGGACTTGATCCTAAAAACAAACGGGGAGTTCTCAGGAGAGTAAAGCCAGGCAATCTACATTGTACAGGGGAGGACGAAAGTAGATTTGCAGTTGTGAGTATATAAAACAGTTTATTCTTGTGTTATTTATTACTGTATTACTTTCCACGTAAGCAACTGCACAACTAGTTTTGCCCCACCCTGTATAAAGGCCATACTGGTTCTGTTGAGAATCAGTTTCATCATTAAATGGATTCTTACTGTTGCTCACCTTGCAATGACCTTAGAAATATTGGGACTAACACTCAGGTGACCATGTGTCTTCACATACTTTTTTATTGATTGGATTATACACCTACAAGATATTTCAGGATAACTGTACAATAAAATGTAACAATAATTGCGCCTAACTGCATTAAGGCATAACCTTTTTTAAATTCCAAGAAACCATTTTAACCCTACCCAACCTCCACATCACCCTTCCCCACAAAAGCATGAGATCGCCTGGAACAAGTATATCTAGAGCAGTGGTTCTTAACCACTAGTTAACTTAACAACTAGATAGGTGCTAATGGTATCAAATAGACAGAAGCCAGGGATGTTACCACTAAATGTCCTATAATGCACAGGCAGGGCCTACACCAAAGAATTATCTGGCCCAAAATGCCAATAACGCTAAGGGTAACAAACCGTTCAGTAGAACAGTGGTTTTCAAAGTACGGCGTGCCCAGGCCACTAACAATAGCATCACCAAGAAACTTGTTAGAAATGCAGAATATCAGGCCCTAGCCCAGACCTAGTGAATGACAAACTCTGGAAATGGGGTCCAGCATTCTGTTCAGCATTTTAACGAGCCCCAAAACAATGCTGATCATATACTAAGGCATAAGAGCCCCTTCTTAGTTCTAAATCGAATGTAATCAAAATGCAGAGGGAAAATTATTTGTCCAAAATCACCCCCCAGAATGAAATAAAAACCAGAACTTGAACCCAGGTGGTCCAATATCAGGACCTGTATTATTAACTACCACATTATACTGACCCTCTATCAATGAAACCAAGGAATAGACTGGCAGTGACGGGGGGTGGAGGAAGGTATAGTCAAGGAACAGGTATAAATGACCCATGCACATGGACAACAGGGTGGGGATTGACTGGGGGGTGGCAGGCAGGGAGGAGCAACAGGGAAAATTTGGGACAACTGTAATAGAACAGTAATTTTTAAAAACTTTAAAGCTTTAAAAAACATGTGCTTTAACTTTTGTATATCTGATTTATTTGTCCATGAAGACAAAAATGGTCAGAGAATGGATTTAGGCAAAGCAGAGAGAATGGAAAGGGGAAGCTACCATCATAAAAATTATAGCCTTCCTAATTTTACACACTACTGTTCATTTTATAAGCTGCTAAATAAGTAGTATGAAAATTATAAGGATATGTTAATGGCACTGGGTTTCCCAGAAGGCATGTACTGAGCCCATTCACACAGTTTCCCACTTAGTTTCTTGCCATTAACTGGTAATATCCCAGATTTTTGCTGATGTTTCAGTCTATAACCTAGAAAAGAGCAATCTTTTCGTGTCCAGCTCAGGCTGACAGGTGCAATAGGCAGAGCAGATATCTCTAAAAGGTAAGAATCCATTTTTGACTCATAGGGTGGGGAGAGGAGGTAGAGTGGAAATTTTCAAGCACATCCGGCTGAACTTGCTTGAAGCATGAACTCTGGTGTAGAATTTAAGCTTAAGATGTGCTCCATTGGTGGAGTGATAATTTGTCTCTTCTCCTTCTTTTCTTCCTCTTCTTAATGGTGTAAAGGACACTTAATTTAAACCAAAGGTAACAGGTGTGGGAAGAAGGGATACTTTGCCTTTTCATAAGTATTCCTTTTTCAACAAAAGTTTGAAACATTTGGTTCTTGGACTAGCTAGTAAGCTCTCCGATACAAAAGCAATTTGTCCAGCATTTAGGGCAGAGATGTTCCACAGGAATGAATTCTACATAGGTGACTAACAGTCATGCCTTTAAATACTGAGCTTTTATTATTTTTACTATTTCTAGTGGAAGAATTTCTAGAATGTACTATATACCTCTTACCTCAAACTAAACGCTATATAGTTAAAATAAACTTTTATTTGAGATTCAGGATCATAATTACGATGTTCAGTAACTGAACATGGAGGCTCTAAGTATCTGTCAGGTCAACGACTGAATGACCCAGACTAAACTCTGATTTCTTGCACCTTCTGGTACTGACAGCTGCCTGTATTTTGTTGCATGCTGAAGTTACCCTCTAACCTGCTATGTGCAAAGAAACTGTACAACCAAGCTGGCCATACGTTTATGTAAAATAAAGTCAATTACTCTAAATGTGAGACTTATCTTTGGAGTGTACTATATACATTTTCCCTTTCCACTTAATTTTAGAATTCTGTTCAGCATTAGTCCGGCCTTCAGGCATGAGGGGAACTTCAAGGCTTGAATGTACATTTTCAGCTACTGCAAACATTTTCCAAACAAATATTTATTCTGCTTTCTATAATGAAAACTAAATGAGAACAAACATAGCATTTAAACTCAAATTTGTTTTGAAACATTTCAATGTATAATGTTTTCAAATGTTTCCAAGTCTTAGAATTGTACATCTTTGTGTGAACTCCGTTCTCCAGTTTTGTCCCTGATAATGTCTAACTTTATCTTCTCCAGAAACTGTCCCTGATGAGCCTTCCCGTGACATTCCCAAAAGGCTTTTCTACAATTCCTTCACCTCCTCTCAACAGCTGATAACCTGCATTACCTGTTTTGACATTTTACTGGATTCTAAATATATGCTTTGACATTGTGTGCTTGTTAGAAGCCCTTCAAACTCCCCTCTGTGTTCTTCCTCTATCATTTTTATTAGCATTTCTCACTCAAATAACTGCACTATCTTTTTGCAGATGGCTTTGAAATACACCTCTCTGTTTTCCGGACTCCTCTTTCTAGACTTTAAACAATGTAGCCCTACTTCCAATTCAATTAGCTTCTTCATCTTTGCCCTCTTGCCTCTTTTTCTAGTGTGGAGGGAGGCTCTACTTTGTACAGACTCAAAGATGCACATCTTAAGATCCTTCACCTTCTGTTTACAACTTCTGCCACTTATTCCTTCCACAATATCAAAGAATGTGCTAATTCTTTCCTTTATCTCTCCTCTGCCTAGTTAAGCCTTGGCCACATTGTGCAGCTTATCAGCTTTTCCTCTCCTCTAAAATACAGCAGTGAAACTCATCTCCCAGGCTGAAGGTGGAACCCATTACAGCTGTAAGTGGTATGTATGTATGTATGTATGTATTGCAAACAATACAAAATCCCAAGAATGGTCTAGTATAAAAAAGTTAATGAATAGTATCAAGCTCTGCCATTGTATTTATTGTTTCAGAAGACAGTTTGATTCATGACATAAGCCAAGTTATGAAAATCTTATACTATTTTCATTGGTTTGTCACAACCAACCTAAGTAATTAATAATGCTTCTCTAATTTTTCCACCAAAGTGCCCCTCCCCTCCCCTCCAGAACAGTGACATCTATACGCCAGGGATCTGAACTTGTAACTCAAGGCACTGCTAAAAGAATTTTTGACATTTGTGTTTTACCTTTAACAATACAAATGAGGTAGTTACCTCCATAAACAACTAGTGTTTTATTCTAGAAATGATCTTGAACATTTTTAGAAATGAAAATGAATGCTCCCAAAAGAAACACTAGGTTTATCCCATGGCTCTAAAGACCTCTAAAGACATGAACACAGAGACACACACACCAGGAACTGCCACAGGTTCAAGAATCACACATGCATGGGTTTTTATGCCCAGCTCTTGAAGAGGCTGCTAAAGGCACAAATGCTGGCATCAGAATCGAACATATTATTTACATTAAAACGCGCGGATTTTGATAAGCGATTGGTAGCCTTAGAATCCCACAACGTTGCCCCTGAAATGTTGCGTTCCAATTCTAATTCCCAAATACCTTCTAGATTTGTTTTTATCTTTACTACCTTTAGTAAGTACCTCCACACCGCTTGATTGCTAATCGTTAAAGTGCATCTTGCATTTTAAATAAGGTTTCTGGGTGCCTTATTGTATTTTTCCTACTTTCCCTTAAAAGAACTTATTTTTCTAGTGGGCCGGCTCAGTGCTCAAGGGGCTGCGCTCTTCCACCCGGGAACCACACAACAAAGGCGAGGGGCTCCGTCACCAGGGTCCCCAGTGCTTCCACCCGCTGCCCCGCGACAGAGAGGGAAGCAACGCTTCGTGTCCCTGGGAGCGAGAGTGAGACGCCAGCGCCCCATCAGCTGCAAACAACCCTAATTACAGGGCAGCCTGCACCCCATCATTAGCCTCCACCGGGCCACCATCTCAAACCGGCCAGTCTCCCGCAGACCCTGGGCCGAACCCCCGAGCCCACCCGCCGACCCCCGCCGGCCGCTGGTGTAGACGCGGCCCGCACCGCGTCCCGGCTCCGCCCGCCCCAGGCCCCGGATGTGACGGCACCGCTGTCCTGGGCGCTCGCCCCCCAGCGACCAGCCCTGGGGGGATCCCCGAAAGGCAGCCTTAGGGCGGGGGTCTTCCCCCAACCGGCCGGTCCTCACCCAAGTGAGAAGGCTCTCGCACAGCTCCACCCGCTCCGCCGACTCCACGTTGAACATCTTCCCCCGCTGGGGCTTGGCAGCGCCTCCCCACGTCGCCAGAAACCGCTGCCACTCGGCGATGGAAGTCGGGGGAGCGGATCTGGCCTCCGGCCCACCTAGTCCTCGGCCCCAGCCGCCTACTCCGGTCCGGCGCTGGCAGCGGCTCCGCACCGTCACCCCGGCGCCCCTCCTTCCTTTCACTCTGGACGCGCGTCCGCTGCGCTCGCCTCCGGCCACGCCCGCAGCCCCGTCCCCGCCCCAAGCCCTGGCCAGAGCCGCGGCCCACGGGCCACTGCGCGCAGCCGCGCTCCGACCGGCCCGCCCTCCCGCAGCCGCGCGGCGCGCGCCCGGACGCCCCCCAACCCCGCCTGCGTGTCTCGGGGGCGCGCGCGGCCGGCGGCGACGGGTCGTGCGCGCGGCCTCACGGAAGCGCAGTGATGCGCGTGCGCCTGTGCTCGCCCCCAAGTGGAGGGAGCCAGCCAGTGGCTGTCCGGGCCGGGGGGCGGGGGCAGTCCCCGGAAATAATCTCCGCTCTCAATCCCCCGGAACTGGCGAGGTATGCTCTGCGGTGGAGAGGTACGCGCCCCTTTCGCACCCCTCGGCCGCCCCGCCGAGGCCGCCGCACCCCTGGTCCAGGCCCCGGAGCTGCGGGCGGGGCCGGCGTGGGCGGCACTGCCCGGGGGTCTCGGCACTTCCAAAGTTCTCCCGGGCTGGGGAGTCGCTGCTTCGGACTCCAAGGCTCCCTTTTCCTTCAGGAAGTCCGGGCAAAGCCCCCTTCCCACCCGATCAGGTCCAGAATCCCCTGGAGACCGTGGAGGGGCCGAAGTGGTGGGTGTCTTGGTGGTTTTAGGTGGGCTTGGCCCGGCGGCAGTGAGGGGAGCCCGCCGATCTTCTTGGGCCTCGGGGAGCCTCCAGCCTCTGAAAACTTGAGTTAAAGTGGGGAGAGAATGTACCCCAGTTCACCTGTCCCATGAGGACCCCACGATTCCCGGGGCCTGCTTCTCCCGGTGTCCTGCGACGTGTTGGCCTTCTGCCTTAATGGCTTGGTGGATCATCCGCAGGCTGTCACATTTTTAGAGGAGTGAATCTCTGCAGGACTGCCGATAAATTTTTTTTTGCGATATTAACAGGAGGAAAAATTGCATACAACATACATGTTTAAAGAATAATTAATAAAACACCCAGATAAAAATATAACATTGATGGTAACTCAGGAGTTTCATCCGCACCTTGTGTTTCCTTCTGAGCATAATTTCCAACCGAGACCGACTTTCTTGCTTTTCCTTATGGCTTTACCACCTAGGTCTGCATGCCAAAACAGTAGTTTTACTTTCCTGTTTTTAAACTTGTGAGCCGGATCGTGCGTTATTTTGTGCCTTTGAATTACTGGCGAATTTGTGGATATCTCTAGGTAATTGTTATTGCTGTCTAGTATTCCATTGTAGGAATATAACTATCCATTCTATGATGGTGGGCATTTTCTTCCAGTTTGGGTATACTGAGAACAATGCTACAAGCATTCTTGAACCTAGATACTAGTGCAAATGGGTAAGTTTTTTGTTTTTGTTTTTTTAGGAATACTTGCCTTAGAGCTCTAGGAGAACTGTTAGTTCCTCAGGTATGCCTAACTTTACAGGTAATGGCAAACTGTTATTTGAGGTGCAGCAAATTTAACTTCCCAGGACACAGCTTTACTTTGGTTTGCAGTTCCCAGAGCCCTTTTTATTTTCATTAAACATAGGTTTTGTCAGTGAACATTCAAAACAATCAAGATGGTACTTTTAGTGATGCATTCATTACAAAGTTAACAATTCCTATGATGGTTTCTCATTTTGCCAATGTAAAACTTGTTTAAAGTCTCAAGCATTCTTTTAAACCTTCTTCCCTACACTAAGGGTAGAACAACCTTTAGAAATGATAAGTATGTATGTCATCTGTCTTTCTTTCCTTTGGTGCCTTGTAGATAGATCCTTGTCAAACCAGAGTTCCCGCATTCCATGGTAGGAGGTAGAATCCTTTGCACTTTTAACTGACCTATTACCTTTACAGGTTAGGTATGCAAAGTCAGTAGGTGAGCCTGACTTCCCTGTAACTTGTCCTTTGATGTGGAGAAAAACCAGACATTACCTAGCCTTTTCTGAAAGGGCAGTGGTGTAGTATGTCAAGGCTGGTACAATTGACTTCAGCCTTTCTTTTAAAGATTTTATTATTTTTCAGGAAGAGAGGAAGGGAGAGAGGCAGAGAGGGAAAGAGACATCAATGTATGGTTGCCATTCACCTGCCTCCAGCTACGGAGCTGGCAGGAGACCTGGTTTATAACCTGGTTATGTTGCCCTGGCTGGGATCAGCCTTCTTTTTCATGCCAGGCTGCTCATCCCAATGCATTTGTGTATGATGTTGCAGTGTTCTTGAGGTTTCATTGTGTAACTCCAATGACCTTCCATGAAGGAAATTACTTTGAAAACTTCTTGGGCCCTGGCTGGTAGCACAGTGGATAAGGTGCCGGCCTGAGAACCCAAAGGTCTCAGGTTGGATTCCCCAGCCAGGGTACATAACAAGGTTGCAAACCAGGTCTCCAGTCAGGTCTATGGCTGGAGGCAGGTGAAAAGCAACCATACATTGATGTTTATCTCCCTCTCTGCCTCTCTCCCTTCCCCTCCTTCTAAAAATAATGAAAAAAAAATAATAATAAAAATAAAAACAAAAAACTTCTTGGATGTCAGTAATTGATGCAGAAGCCATGTGGCCATCCCAAGTTCTTACATGAGCTTGGGTACAAAGACAATGAGTTTATCCTTTGAAGTTGTGGAATTTCCTATTCTTACCTTATTTCCATGTGTGTGTGTGTTTCCTGAAAACTTTGGAAAAGGCCAAAGAGAGGTGAGAGAAACTTTATCTTAGCTGTCTCCTTACTTTGGTTAGTTGGAGGCTCGTTCTCATTTATAGCTTTCAGTCAAATTCCAATAAATGTAGTAGTGCCTTGCATGGCAACATTCCCAAGTTTACACTGTTTTCCCAGTTATGCATACTTAGAGCTTTGATTAAAGGCAGTTTGAGATGCTGCAGAGTGTAGCTATGGGGAAAATACGGTTACGTTTTGCCATGGTTCTGCTGATTCCTTGACAGTTGTTAATAACAGTAACCAAAATAATACAGCTGCCATTTACTGAGATCCTACATGATGTGCCAAGCAATATGCTTAATGTTTTTTCATTATTCCCTAAACTCCATAAAACAAGGCTTTGTTTTTGCCAAAAAGCAACAGTTTGATATGGTTCAAATTGATATTCCGTATTTCACATATAGAGAAACTGAGACCCAGGTTTTACATGAGTACAGAGTGACTGCAACGCTTATGCTTCTTTGATAGATTAAGATATTCCTCATTAAGCAATAGCAAAGCCAAAGCTAGGAACCAGCTCTGCTTCTATCAATTATTGTATTAATTTTTCATCAATTACCCAGTTTCAAATATATACAGTGTTTTGTTTCTTTACACCTCAAATAGTTACAGTATTAGTAACACTTTTTCATATTTGAGAAGATCCTATGAACTAAAGAAGATACTATATTTTATAAACGCAATGACCTTGTTTCTGGGTTTGAAGTAAGCTGCATTTATTGGTCCCTGCAACCAATATTGTAATATTCCCTATGTGCTGCTCAAGGAAGTAAGATGTAGTCAGTCAGTGTGCATGCCTCCCAGTACCCTCATTGATATCTTTGTAAGGCACCATTAAGAAACAATCAGTAGGTAAGAAGGAGACTAGAGACACTTTAATCTGAGCTTTGAAGCCTGAATTTTCTCTCTCAAAGGAGGAAGCAGGCAAGTACTTGAATTCATACTATAAAACTATTCTGGGAAAAGTGAAGATCTGGATTTTCCAAGTCATGCTCCTCGTTTGTAACCACTTGAACCCTTGGTATTTTTATTTCCTGATTTTAAAAATTATTTTATTTATTATTTTTAGAAGGGAAGGGAGAGAGGGAGAGAGACACCAATATGTGGTTGCCTTTCATCTGCTTCCAGCTACGGACTTGGCTTGCAACCTGGTTAGGTGCCCTGGCTGGGAATTGAAACAGCGACCTCTGGGTTCACAGGCTGGCGCCTATCCACTGAGCCACCAGCCAGGGTCTGAATTTTTTTTTTTTTTTCCCTATTCCAAAAAACTCTGGATCAGAGAAATGTAGTGGTGGAAGTAGCTTATGCCATTGAAGGTGCCAACAAGCAGGCCAATCATCATCAGTAGTTCTCCCTGAGAGAGCCCCAAGGTTTAATTAGGATTTCCACAAGGCAGGGAAATGCAACTGACTCCTACCCTTCCTCCACCCAAGCGCCTTCTCTGGTGATATTAGAATTTATGGAAATAAGAACTCTACAACAACAACATTGGGAATTTCTGCTATAAAGTGAAAGCAAATATTATCATATGGCTTTGCAACACTTAACATATCCTGGATCTCTGAGCTCTTGGAAGTGTTCATGGAGCAGTTTCTTTAGGGTATAATTTCATAAAGTCATATATATATATATTTATATATACATATTTAGTACAGTAGAATTTAGCCACATTACCACCGATTACACCTGGAAAGACATAGAAACAAATGTAATCTATTTTGGTGTTTCACATTTAGGCAGCCAAAGGAAAACAAAGGAAATTACTTATCACCTTCCTCCCTGAAAACCTGAGGCATGCCAGATATAATCCTTTTTTTTTTTTTTTTAAAGCACAAAATAGTAAACTCCTTAAATATATAGTATAAGAGAACATCTTCACAACTCTGAAATAATTAGATTCAGTAATTAGAGGCTGGGAATCTCAGCACAGAGGATAATATATTAGTTATCTTTGAGCAGATGTGATCCTCACTGCTCTTAGGACTTTTGACAACGTTATAATATCTATAATTTAAAAAGAGGAGCCCTGGCTGGTAGCACAGTGGATAAGGCACCAGCCTGCAAACCCAAAGGTTGCAGGTTCGATTCCCCAGCCAGGACACATAACCAGGTTGCTAACCAGGTCTCTAGTCAGGTCTGTGGCTGGAGGCAGGTGAAACGCAACCATATATTGATGTCTCTCTCCCTCTCTGCCTCTCTCCCTTCCCCTCTTTCTAAAAATAATGAAATAAAATCTTTAAAAAAAAAAAAAAAGGAAACCTGACTAAATAAAAATCTAATTTGACTACATGGCCCACCCCCAGATCGTAAGAGACTCTTCAGTTTCAGTTGGCAGTTCTTGACTGTTCTTTTGAATAAACATACTGAAATTAAGGCACTTTTCCCTGTTTCCTGCTGTGAGCCTTCATCATGGGTATTTGAAACCTGTCATTAGTAAGTTCCTCACATATCAGGCCATTATTATGTGTAAAGCTGATGAAAGCCTCTTTTGATCTGTTTGTTTGCTTAAGTTTCTTCAATGAGAGGTAATTTTCTTATAAGTAGCCAGTTCAGATTCTTTTTAAAGATCTTAGACTTTCACACTCAAAGATTCCTCTTAACAGACACTTTCCTGATTAATGATCTTGTAAGTTACATCATTACATATTTTAATTTTAATTGTGAATACTCATATTTAATTGAATATTTCCTTTATTTCTATTTAGGTGTTTTATAAGTCTTTGAACTTACTGTTTTGTGATCTGAAAAACATCTGAATTACCTGTGATATTTGAACTCCAACGTGGTTGGGCTTTCTCCTCTCGCACTTACAGAAATTGGGTGTTAACCATTTCTCTTTAGTTTCTTCTATGGGAAGGAGAGTTAATTATCCTCCCTTCTCTCTTCTTAAGAAAATGCAGCCTGAAAGTAATTCCATATTCCTTCCAGGCAGTTCAAACAATTCTGAACCATAAGCTGAGGTTAATCCCAGGTGAGGCAAATATTTTTTCAAACACCTGAATTTTCATTAAGTCATATAGTGTTAGTGTAGGTATAAGTGTTCTATAGGCTCATTATCTTTTATTTTTCCAATACTTTGCCACTTAATGACACTATGAGTAGGGTAAGTCACTTAATTTAAAACATATTACTAGACCCTGCTGTGTATAGGGCACTATGGTAGGTATTACAGAAACATGTACAGAAAAGACAATATTTCCTTCCTTATCCATACATGAGAAATTCTGTGATGTACACTTATTGCTATGAGGGAGAAGAGGGATCTGAACTACTTGGATAACCTATTTGGTATTCAAGAATAAGAAAAAAACGATTCCCAAAGGTCACTGGTTTGATTCCCAGTCAGGGCACATAACCAGACTGCAAGCCAGGTCTCCAGCCAGGTCCGTAGCTGGAGGCAGGTGAAAGGCAACCATACACTGATGCTTCTCTTCCTTTCTTCCTTCCTCCCTGCAGCTTCTCCCTGAAAATAATTAATAAAGTCTTTAAAATAAATAAATAAGAACAGTTGGACATGAGTAATGCCTTTTTTTCTTAAAATTAAAGGAGCTGCTCTGGCTGGTGTCGCTTAGTGGACTGAGCATTGACTGGGACCAAAGGGTCAGCTGTTGGATTCCTGGTCAGGGCACATGCCTGGGTTGTAGGCTAGGTACCTGATAAGGGGGTACATGAGAGGCAACCCATCCATGTTTCTCTCCCTCTCTTTTTCCCTCCCTTCCCCTCTCTCTGAAAATAAAGTCTTTTTTAACAATTAACTAAAAGAACTAAGCTTGAAGAAAAAAAGGTAAAAAATGTAAATGGATGAAAATAATGTGTGGCAAATTTTAAAAAGCTCATTAGTGGGTCAATCCAACTGCAGCTGTGCTTAATGCAACCTAATTTAAGTGGGTAGTACAAAAAAATTAAATGTATTAGAAGTCAGTTGAATTTTTATTAGTGTAATTTCTTTACACTGTCATTTGTAACTTTCATTTTGTTTCTTTATTTTTAGACCTGGAATGGCCAACTATCAGAGTGAAGTTCAAAGTTTGAAACTGGATGATGATTCAGTCATAGAAGGAGTAAGTGACCAAGTACTTGTGGCAGTTGTGGTCAGTTTCGCTTTGATTGCTACTCTGGTATATGCACTTTTCAGGTGAGACTAAAGGATAAAAAATTGAAATAATATATATTTCCAAGGGTCACTGACTTTCTGACTGCTTCTAGTAATGTTTAATACTTAATATGTGAAGCCAGTACTAGAGCTCAGTGATTATATGTATTTATAAGGTATTTTATTTTCCCCTAGGCCCTAAGTGCTACCATATGTTTCTCCTGTCACCATCTGTCTTCATTTGATAAAACTTAAATTTATTATCCATACTTTGAATAAAATATTACAACTCTAGGAGTCTCGCAATTTGAAAATGTAGTTTTTCACAATTGAATCCATCAATTTGCAAGTGATATAATAAGTACAAAATATTTTCAGTGTTAAAATGTAATAACTGAGGCCAAAGAAACCTTGTGCAATGTAGAAGGAACTTGGATTAGAATTAAAATTACTGTTACAGAATCAGAAACTGATCTGCCACAAGACTTTAAAACATGCTGTCCCTGACTATTTAGTCAGGGGCACTGACCTCTTTTCCCTTAGATTGACAAATTAAAGAAAAAAAAAAAAAAAATGACCACAACCAACACAATAGCTGGTCAGTGTGAATGAATCAAAATGTACCTTTTTTTTTTTTTTTTTGTCAGATTGGCAAAAAATACATTTTTTTGGTGTGCCATAGAATTTTGGTAATTAGCTTATGTGTGCCATGAGATGAAAAAGGTTGGAAAGTGCTGCTATAAACCAATGCACGGAGACTTGGTGATAAGCTAGAAATTTAAATATTAACACATGGAGATAAATATATATCATTAAAAACAGAAATAGGCAAAAAGTATAAAATAGAAAAAGATTAATTCCAAAAAATTCAGATCAGTGAGTTTCCTGTAAAAATGATAGAAAGGATTATTAAATAGAATCTGAACACTTAGGAAAAAATTATAATTTTTTAAGTCAGCATGGTTATTTTCTCATTAGGGTAACATTAACTTGATTTCAGTCAGGTATTTTACATGGTACCTTACCAGGTTCATGTAACAGGGAAATGATAATGAGATGATAGCAGATTTAATTCTTAACTGGTTGGCAGGTTTACTGACTAATGTTTTAGTGTAAATTTAAAAAGGAAGATACTGAATTATTGCAGAGTTCTGCCTTTAGGCCTGTTCTACTCATTTCTATTACAACTTGGTTGAAGAAGTCCAAAGAAGCATTCTTATTAAATTGTCATTTTGGAAGGATAGCTAATATACTGGTACAATAGATTCAAGATTTTTAAATGGGCCGTGCGATACATCTATGGTTAACTAGTCTTTGACAATGGTGCCAGGTCCTTTCTGTGGGGAAAGACATCAACAAATGATGTTGGGACAACGGGATAGCCAAATGAAAACAAGGAAGTTGGATCCATACCACATTCTGTGCAAAAATTAACTCAAAATTGGTTACAGATTTAAATGTAAGAGCCGAAACATAGGAGTAACTCATCAAAATCCTTAGATATGACACCGAAAGCATGATCAACGAAAGAAAATAATCGATAAGTCAGACTTCATCAAAATGAACAACTATCATGCTTCAAAGAACATCAGGAAGTGAAAAGACAACCTGCAGAATGGGAGAAAATATTTCAAATTATATCTGATAAGGCCCTTATATCTGAATATGTAAAGAACTCATACAAAGACAAATAACCCAAATATTAGGCAAAGGATCTGAATAATCCTCTCGGGGAAGATATGCAAATGGCCAATAAGCATTGGAGCAGATGATTGATATCCTTAATAACAAGGGAAATGCAGGTCAAAATCATAATGAGATACAACTTCATACCTGCTAGGATGGCTAGACTTCGAAAGTCAGCTAACAGTTGTTACTGAGGATGTGGAGAAACTGGAACCCTCATACATTACTGATGGAAATGTGAAAATGGTGCAACCACCTTGGGAAACTACATTCTTCAAATGATTAAATATAGAGTAACCATATGACCTAGCGATTTCACTCTTAGGAATACATACTCATGAGAAATGAAAACATACATATATATATATATATGTTTTGTTTTTTTTTTTTAAGATTTTATTTCATTATTTGTTTTAGAAAGGAGGGAAGGGAGAGAGGCAGAGAGGGAGAGAGACATCAATGTATGGTTGCTTTTCACCTGCCTCCAGCCACAGATCTGACTGGAGACCTGGCTTGCAACCTGGGTATGTGCCCTGGCTGGGGAATTGAACCTGCGACCTTTGGGTTCGCAGGCCGGCACCTTACACACTGTGCCACCAGCCAGAGCTTGAAAACATATTTCTATACAAAAACTTGCACAGGAGTGTTTATAGTCATGCTTATTGTTCATAATATTCAAAAGGTACAAACAACCCTCAAATCCAGTAGATGAATGGATGAACAAAATGTATATCCATACAATAAAATATTATTCAACTGTAAAAAGGAATGATAAACTGATATGTGCTACATCACAGATCAAACTTGAAAGTATTATGTTAAGTTAAATAAGCCTAGTCACAGAGGCCACATGTAAGTCTGTCCATACGAGTGTCCACAATAAAATCTAGAGATAAAGTAGATTAGTACTTGCTTAGTTAGGACTAGAATGAAAGATAGGGGTATAGAGGATGATAGCTAAAGGGTATTGGGTTTCTTTTTGAGGCGATGAAAATGTTTTAAAATAGACTATGATGATCAGTTATATAGCAAAGCTGTTTCAGAAATGGGTGAAGACTAGACAAATACAAATACAGTATCTGTTCTTACTAAGTATGGGATATAGATAAAAATTTATTGTCACCTAACGGTATCTCTGATAAATTGTTGAGTGAGAATTTCTTTTGTGTGTGTGTCTAAATACTAGGTTTGTTTCACATGTATAGTTTTTGTCTCCCCACCATTTCCATTTGTCTGACCACCACTACTACTCTGTCTTATTGTAACATTCCATACATACTTATAACCAAGCAACGTGTAGAATTCCATCTTTAAAACTAAACAGGCATTTTGGACAACACATTTTTTGGCCATGGAACCTGAACAACATTTAACAGGCATGGTAGGGAAAGTTCTCACTCTGCATTATAAAAAGGACAGCCAGATATCAACTGTTACAGAAATGAAATAAGATGGAAAAAATTTAACAAACTGTTTAAACTATTTTCTCAAAGAGACTTCCTCCACTGCCGGAGATCTCGAATAGCCTCCTTCCTGGTCAGTTATCCAGAAGCAATTCTTCACGTAAAGGTGGAAGTGAATCACCTTTTTCTGTACTTGCTTGCATTTTTGCTTTTGTGTCTTCTACAGAACGAGGTCCCTTTGGTGTTTTTGCAGTTTTTTCCTGTTTTTTGAAGGATTTTTGACCTTTTATGGTGTTGATGGTTTTGAGCCTTTTCCATTCTGGTTTGGTCTTTATGCATTTTTAGCTGGACTATCTCATATGGATTTCTTTACTGGAGCATTTTCTTCAGCTTCTTCATCCTCAGAATCATCATCGTCATCATCTTGATCATCATCATTGTCCTCTTTATTACCTTCATGAGCAGCAAGTTTTACTTTTTCCTGTGGAATCTTGCTACTGCTTCCAGGGGCAGAATGCTTCCCATACATACTTAGGAGTTTCACATCCTCCTCTCCTTCATCTTCTGACTCTGCATCTTCCTGCGCAGTTACTGAGTGCTGTCCACTAGTGTGCACAGGCCTGGAACCACACTTCAACAGGAAGGCCACAGGTGGTGTTATTTTAAAGCCACCAAGGGAAACTACTGGCTGTACATTTTCAGAGTTGCCTATGTTACTTAATACATATATGTATGTATATGTGTATATATATGTGTGTGTATACATACATATATATATGTATATATATATACACCTTTTTAAAAGATTTTATTCATCATTTTCAGAAAGAAGGGCAGGGAGGGAGGAAGGAAGGGAGAGAAGCATCAATGTAAGGTTGCCTTTCACCTGCCTCCAGCTACAGACCTGGCTTATAACCTGGTTATGTGCCCTGGCTGGGAATCAAACCAACTACCTTTGATACCTTTGAGTTTGCAGGCTAGTGCCAGTCCACTGAGCCACCAGCCAGGGCACCAGTGTTATTTTAATTGGACTGCCTTCATAATTCATTGCCTCTGCTTCAACACTGTGCAATTCGTCCTTTGCACCAGCACCCAGACTGACTGTTCATAAAGATAATTGGTGCTTGTTGTCATCATTATCCACCTTAAAGTGATAACCTTTGTCAGCTCTGAGTTCACAGCTGAAAAGATAGTTCTGGGCCTTAGAGGGCTCATGTCCAAGTCCATGGCATCTTCTGTGGGTGGTAGCTCGCACTTCTGTGGGAGAGAAGGCGGACAGAGATTAAAGGAGACAGACTTCTGTTCCGCAGATTAGACACACAGGAGGGACTCACCAGCACCAACATTTCTAAGTGAGACACATAAAACCATAAGTAGTTCATTTTATTAAAATTGTTTTTATACAATTCATTTTATTTTAAAATATTTTTATTTTCCCTTATTTGTCTTTCTAATGTACTTACTATGGATACTTCTTACTTATATAATAATGATGTGAAGCCCAAACTAAAATTTTCTGTTTAATAAAGCAATTGTACAAGGTCTGTCCCAAAAATACTGAGCCAATGTCAATGTAATTGAAAGTTTGCACGGCCAATACTGTTGGGACAGACCTCATATATATACACCGGATTTTATCCGTCTGTTGATGGATATTTGGGTTGTTTCCACCTTTTGACTATTGTGAATGATGCTACTGTGAACATTGGTATACAAAGCATCTCTTTTTAGAATTCATTTTACTAATTTTTTAGAGATAGGGGAAGGGAGGGAGAAAGAGGGGGAGCGAAACATCAATATGAGGGAGAAACATCCTTGAGACAGGGACAAACCTGCAATCTAGGCATGTGTCCTGGAATCAAAAGGTGACCCTTCGCTCTGCTGGACAACACCCAACTAACTGAGCCACTCCAGGCAAGGCCAGTTTATCTCTTTTGAGGCCCTTCTTTTCCATTGGGATTGATATGTTAATTTATGTTAATTTTTGGAGACACCTCGGATCTGTTTTTCACAGTGGCCGCCCCATTTTGCATTTCCACAGTAACACACAAGGGTTCCAGTTTCTCTACATCCTTGCTAACACTTACTATCTTCTGGTTTTTTTATAATAGTAATTCTAATGGATATAAATAAAGTGAATCTCATGGTTTTGATTTGCATTTCACTAATGACTAATGATGTCGAACTTGTAATGAACCTTGTTTATAGGCTATTTGTATGACTTCTTTGGGGAAATGTCTGTTCCAAGTCCTTTGCCCATCTTTGAATTGAGTTGTTTGCTTTTTTCCTTCATAAGTTACAAGATTTTTAAAATATATTCTGGTATTAATCACTTATCAAATATATGATTTACAAATTTCTTCTGTTTTGTTGGCTGTATTTTTACCTTCTTGATAGTGCACTTTGATGCATGGAAGTTTTAATTTTGATGGACAGTAACTAAAAGACCTCCCAGTCACATGGTTTACAACTGTACTTGGAAAAGCAATGACTTGTCCAATGAAAAAGGAATGGTTTTCCATTGTCAAAGAAGAGAAATGCCATTTAGCAAGGTCTTCGTTGGTATTAAATGCGATCATTCCTCTGCTATTCCTCAATAGATTGTTTTTGCCATAGAGTAGCTTTCTCTCAGAAATCATTTATTCAGTCACAAGAATTAATATTTTATTTCCAAATAAATAATCCACCAAAAATAAGGTGTTTAAACAGAGTTCAAATAGTTCCATTACATTTATGTTGAATTTCTGATTAGATATTTGACTTTAAATTGTTTTTATGTCCTCTGAACTGATGATTATATCTTACCAGCTTTCTTTTCTAAAATGTGAATTATTTACTAAAAATTGAATGATCATATGATGGATTTCCTTAATTTTTCTTATCCCATAAGGATATTTAGAGTTCATATTGCATTTGGATAGCGGTTCATTCAGATAATAAAGGCTCCTCTATAGAGTAACACAAGGATTGTGTGGACCTAAAATATTGCTGTTAAAGAATATTCCATTTAGGAGTATACTTCCCTCTCCACCAAAGAGTTTTCAGTTTAGAAAAACTTTTACAGTCAAATGAAATTAAGCCATGATTCAAATGTAAATCCTCACCCCTTCACATGTCTTATCCTATTATATCAGTCACTCTTCTCTTGCCTTTGATTTTCCATTTTATTTATTAATGTTAAGATAATTAGCCTTTGGCATTTCTACATTACATAATTTTGGTTTTTGATTTTCTCTGTCCCCCTGTCCTCATAGGTCAAAAGTTGGGCAAGATCCTAATTAGAAATGGAAAAATGTTCAACTGCATAATAATATACAGAGTTACGTATATACGCAGATGCTTATTTTGAAGGAATTGTACAAAAGAATTAAATATGTTAATAGTTTTTATTAGTAGTAAGTCTGTAGTTACATTAAAATCCCAAGGTACTAGGTCTCTGGATTTCAGCATTTGCCAATTAAACCTCAGAATAGCCTGGAATGTTCAGTCCTGGAATTGGAGTATAGTTGTATTCCAGCATTTAGCATTTATTTAGTTATCAGTAGATCTAGGTCAAAAATTAAACTCATAAAGAAAACTGATTCATCTGACAATATCTTATATTCAAAGTTTATTATATTTTATTCAACAGAAATGCACATCAAAACATTCACCCAGAAAATCAAGAACTAGTAAGGGTGCTCCGGGAACAACTTCAAACAGAACAGGTACTGTTTATGTAAACATGTGAATTTATGTAAGAAGAAGATATTATTACTCCCCTTGTATACAAAATTGTGATAAAATATTAATAAATTACTTTGTGGAAACATGGGCTTCTTTCCTGCTTTAAATTACCTTAAACTATTCTATTAATTGTTTATTTTCAGATTAGGCAAATGACTAGCTTTAATCTATTAAGGCGTTTTCATATTTTTTTTAAGTTGCTTTAAAAGACAGTTTTTTTATTATCGTAAGGAAATAATCACTGTCTAATTAGCTTGAGTGAAATGCAGTGGAAAAATGATTCTAACAAAAATCACAAGGACCTATAAAAAAGCAACTATAAAGGCTTGCTTTTTCTTCTTTCCTTCTTCTTCAATGGTCAAAATTAAGAAAACTAGTTAGCCAAAGGAGAAAACTTTTCTAAACTGCCTTTTCTTTGCATTTAACCAGATAGACTAAGAAACAAAAGTGTAATATAGTTTATGAAGGCTGGATTAAGTAGGATACTGTACACCTCCATGTCAAGATAGCTAATATCAGGAAACAAAATTTAGCCCTGGCTGGTAGCACAGTGGATAGGGGCCAGCCTATGAACCCAAAGGTCTCTGGTTCAATTCCCAACCAGGGCACATAACCAGGTTGCAAACCAGGTCTGTAGCTGGAGGCAGGTGAAAGGCAACCATACATTGATGTCTCTCTCCCTCTCTGCCTCTCTCCCTTCCCCTCTCTCTAAAAACAATAAATAAAATCTTTAAAAAAAAAAAATTTAAAAATTGATTTCCTAACCACCAACCTTAAGACAGTTTTACCTATATCATTGATCTATTTACCAAAAATACATTGAAAATCTAGACAGTGTTTCAGGAATTGGGAATTCAGTTGTGAACTAGACACAGATAAGAATTCCTGCTTCATAGAACTTAAATTCATTGATGCAAAACTAGTTTAAGAATGTTATTAGTACTCTATTTTAGAGTGATTGTTATCAATAATTCATGCTGGGATATTGTTTAATAATTTACAAAATGATCTCATAAACTATTATTTAATCTTCAAACATAAGTAAGGCAACTATTATAATCTTCATCTAACATATTAGATCACTAAAATTTACTTAAATTCACACTAGGATTACACTGCTAGATCTAGATATACAGAAATCTCAGACTGAGGAGGATCTTCCAGTTTTTTTATGCTGCTGTCCCAGTCATCTGCCTCATACTTTCCTCACACATGGTGCATAGTTCTAGTTAGAACAAAGTTAGCAACTTAGCCTGTACAGTGCTATCCTACACAGTAGCCACTAGCCATGTGTAGTTACTTAGACTGAAATTAACTGAAATTTAAAATTCACTATATTTAGTCACATTAGCCACATTTCAGGTACCCAGTAGCCAGTGATACCATATTGGACAACACAGCCAAAGAAAATTTCTATTATTGCATAAAGTTCTATTGGACAGCACTGGTAATTGGTTTATCATTAATTAATTCCCAAAGAATAATAATGAAGAAAAGGTAGAGAGGGGAGTGTTAAGTGCTGTATGTTTTTCTGTTCTGGACCATCAAAAAATGACATAAAAGACTAAAACATCAAGGTGTTTTACCTCAGCTTATAGAATATTCTACTATTTTAGTAATGTTTTAGGACACTGGGAATTTATGGTTTATTAATTTAAGGTGACAAAAATCTTTATAATAGCTCATATTTAATGAATTCGATATTTTTTATTTTGGTAATTTTTTTGTTTCATTCATTAAATTTTTATTTATTGATGTTTAGAGAGAGAGAGGAAGGGAGAGAGAAACATCTAATGTTCCACCTATTTCTGCATTCGTTGGCCGATGTCATGTATGCCCTGAGAGGGGATTGAACGCACAGCTTTGGTGTATTGGGACTACACTCTAACCAACTTAGCTACATGGCCAGGGCAGTAATTTGATGTTTTTAATGCCAGCTACTTTGTTTACAACATGTGTGCCAGGTACTATAAAAGCTTTTGAAAAATATTTATAAAGATACACATTTTGTAGTAGTAATAGATAATTTTTTTAGTCCCTGGGATGCTACTACATGAGTCCTACAGGTAAAGTCCTTGTCCTTACAGCACTCACATTCTAGTGGATTCTTTGGTATCTGGACGCTTCTTATACTGATGACTTTATTCAACATTCCTATTACAGTCACAGCAGTGATACTGACTGAGAAACATTCAGATTTACCAATTGAATTATGTGGAGGATTAAGTTCAAGTTACCAGTGGCCTTACATTTTTCTATTTCTAAAATGACTAAATATTCTTCTCTGAAAGTTTCATTCTGGTTTCTTGTAAGGTATAGCTTATATGTGATACTTGTCAGGAATGGATGGAAAAGGTATGAAAAGTGAAAAAAAGCTAATACTTAGGAAAAAGTTTGACATTCCTTATCCTTCACTTATGCCTTAGCTCAGCCTTGTGTTAACTCAGAATAACTTACTCATTTTAATAGAGTAAAAGAGAAACTCCTGAGCTGTTCTAGGTTTTTATCTTTAAATTGTGCTCAGGAAGGAAGGCAGCGACCGCACAGTTTATAAATAAAACAACAATATAGCTGCATAACTTGATCCAGCTTTTAAGACCTTAAACTATTGCAAATCTAAAATTTGATGAGGATCATATCGTGTTGACTGTGTTCTTAAGTATAGTTCAACATAAAGAAAAGTTTGAAAAGCTTGCATCACGTATAAATGCGTACGCATATTTTCTCATCAGGATGCACCTGCAGCTGCCCGACAGCAGTTTTACACTGACATGTACTGTCCAGTCTGTTTACATCAAGCTTCCTTCCCTGTGGAGACAAACTGCGGACACCTCTTTTGCGGTAAGCAAACAACGCTAGACTTGGTAGTAGTGACTATTTGAACCAAGACCTGTATGTGTACACTGGCTGGATTCCTAATTTTCTCTTTGTCACACTTTTGTGTTTCATGAATAGGGTAGGTTGCTCTTGATACCCTGCTCTGCTTATCAGCCACTTTAGTGTCTGTGGGTTCAAAGATTTTTAAAAATGAGTTATTCAACTTCTTAAACAGAAATGTGTTTCTTTGAATAGTAATTCAGGTATATCAATACAGTGATGGATTGACTAACTCATTGTTCATTCACTTTTTAGTAGTTGCATGTACTATTCAACCTTTCCAAGGCAGGAAGGTTCTTCTCTCAAGGACCCTGCCCAGGGCCTTCCCTTAGTTTTCCTAACTCTTTCTTACTCTGAGTCAGCACAGAAGTTCTTAGACTCTCTTTCTTCATGACCTCAAGAGGGTTGGTGATAGAGAATGAGAAACCTAGAGCATGTAGTGAAACAAAAAAGGGAACTTTGATTTCATATTTTCTAGTATCAATAAGGGGTGCTTTTTACCTTCCATTAAGACTTCATAGAGAATAAAGAGATAGCATATAGTCATTGCTTGTCATAGTCATTCGAGATTGGAGAGAGTCAGTTATTACACAATATTAAACATACTTCATCTCATCTAACCTCACAAAATCAAAGCTCAGAGATGTTAAGAAATTTTTCAAAAGGTAATGCAGCTGCCAAGGGACAGAGGCAAGTTTTAAATTAGGATCTAACTTCAAATCCTATGCTCAATTCTACTCTTTGATTGGTGGCTTATACAACTACTCTCCCCTTAAGATTTATCCAGTGTTTCAATGTAGTATTTCTTTGTGTTTGAACAACTGTATCCACGATAGGGTTCTAATTGCTTTCAAAATGCACACAATTTTCATGTAAAGACTAATTTAAAATGGAGCATACAATGATCCTATAAATTACTTCTGTCTAAAATTCATTATATAGAATTCTTAGTTAGATGTACAGTGTTACTGTTTTTGTTGTTGGGGATGATGAACATATTTGAAATCCCAGGATTTTCTTACCTTGTGCTGGTTTAGTCGGTACTGACCAACCCCATTATTTCCTTACCTAGTGATTCCACCCTCCTTCCTAAGGTTTTTGCCTAAGTAGCTAACAAATTATCATTATCTGTTCAAAATGCTAATGAGGAGCAAAATAATGAAAGATCAGATAGGGAGAATTAAATAGCCAGGAGAGAAAGCAGATACTTCCCCCCACTCTCAAACCTCTGGAAAATACTCCTAATCAATTGGACACCGAGTCTGATATGGACCCAACCATCCTGCAGGCAAGTGTTAGGAATCATTGAGGTTTGGCTGACAAGGTGATCTCTATTTGCCAACCCAGGTTTCAGTAATTCACTGAGTGTGTAACACAGTCACTTGAAAGATGGCCGTATTTTGTTCTTGGTTTTACCTTTGGGTCTGAGGTAATAGGGTAGATTGCTTCTGATATCCTGCTCTACTTGTTTTTGATTTACTGTCCGTTGGTTCAGAGGTTAAAAAAAACTAGTTATTCAACTTCTCAATAAAGAGAAATGTGGTTCTTTGAATAGTATTTAAGTATACTGATACCATGTATATCAAGAGCACTTTAACTTAGTTCCTGTATAAGTTCTGTCCCTTCTTAGTGAGTTAAGAACAATGCAGCAACAGACTTTACCTTACTTTGTAGTTGTAGCCCTCATTATTTTATTCAGTTCCCCAGCAGTCTTATGAGGTCTTATTCCCACTTTATAAATAAACAGATTTAGAGAGAGTGTGACCCAGATTAAAGCCACTGAGTTATCTCTTCCACCATCCTATGTAGGTGCCTCTCTTTTGAAAGGGGAAAGTTGAGAATAAGGAAACACATCAAGTCATAGTTTCTCAGTGCAGACAAGTGGCCATTACATCATTTGCAAAACAAGGACACCTGTATCTCAATTTGTGGAAAAGAGATGTGAGATTAAATAAATTCATATATGTCAAAACACATTGAACTTTTGGATTAGAAGTTACTATTAATATAAGGCATCTTTACAAATGCTAATAATACTAACAGATTTATAGTAAGTTTTATTTTTATGTAGTTTCTATATAACATGAGATGGCTCAAAGTATTTAACATTACCTAATTAACACAACACTGAGAGTAAGGAAGAATAACGTAAAGATTGTTTAGCTTTTAAATTCATCTTTAAATTGTTGAACCAGCTTTTCTCATTACTATAATGTCTAATTTGGACAGTCTTTGCTTAGCTTATTAGTGTGCTCACCAGTCTCCTCACATACCATCTATTTTTGCCTTTGGTGTTTGCTCTTACTGCTCATAAAACCTGAAACACCCTCCCTCCTGATTTCTGCCTGTCTAAACTTTTGCCACCCTACAAAGTTCAAATGCTTTCTCCTTTGCAAATTACTCTATATCACATCCTAGAGAGTTCTCCCTCTCTGGACTTAATATTACAGAGTTCAAGATTTAACTACCCTCTGATTGATTTAAGTATGTCATCTGGGTTTCCTCACTTTGATTGGCATTGCGCCTTCTGAATTCTGGACATTTTTTTGATCTGGAAGAATTGGAATAAGGAACAAAAGAAGGCTAAGCTGGGTTGCTAAAGCAAGAGAAAAATCCTGGAGGCAGGAGGGAGACAGGAAGCACTCAGTTCAGGTTCACAGTGAGACCTGGGTGGTCTGAAAAGCAGGTGTTCAGAGGGGAAAATGAATTTGTCCTTTGAACACCAGACAATATTTCAAGTTTCTTCTTTGTTCCTGGTCGAAAATGGAGTGCTTCAGCACTTGGTTCACCCACTTCTTTCTGAGTGAGGTCTTCAGGCTGCATTTAGCTAGTTTGCTGCTCACAAACACCTTCAGACAGAAATATCAAACTCATCCAGTGCAAAGGTTGATTTCAGCTATTAAACTGAATTATAAACTTTATTAGTGCAGAGAATATGTAATCTTTGTATAATTTGGTTCTTTTTTCATACTACTTACTCTTATTGATATTAAGTAACTTGGCTCTTTAAACTCAAAAAAAGGGTAATTGTGTTTTTGTAACATATGTATGAAATTTCAAACACAAAATTTAGGCTGTGATTTGTTGGTGTCATTTATACAATGATGTTTAATTACCATTTTATTTATTTTACATAGGAAATGCATTATTTTCTAGTAAGCCTCATTGTACTGAAGCAATTAATGCATGCTTGCTTTTATCTTAAAATACCTATCTTAGCTGGTAGTTTAAATAAAAATGTATTTTAATAGCTGGGAATTGTTACTAGATTTGAATTTGCTTGAAGATGTGCTGGATAAAGTAAAAATATTTAAAAATAAGGTGCTAGTGTTAAAATATTTCAATTATTTGAAACATCAGCCTTAATTTCTTTTCCCATTAGGTACCTGCATTATTGCATACTGGAGATATGGTTCATGGCTTGGGGCAATCAGTTGTCCAATCTGTAGACAAACGGTAATGTTTGTATCCAGAAAGCATCATAAATGCTAGTTCATTTTGTAAATCTTTATAGTTTCTGTATCTGACTTCTCAATTATTTTGATATTTTTAGCACAATTTCCTCCACCCAAAGCTTCTATGATATTACTACATTATTTTTTAATATCTTTAAGATACCTCAGAAAAAAAAGGAAATGCCCTTTGAAATCCTTTTGTTGTAAGAAAAACAAATGGTAAATGAATCCTCTCCCAAACCTTGAAAGTCTTTGTTGTAATACCAGCAAAGAAATGACTAAACTAGCTAATCAGGCTTAAGCAAATATTTCTATACTACTTTTGAAAGAAACTGTTTTTCCTGTTTAACTTATTTTTTTAAAAGATTTTATTTATTATTGTTAGAGAGAAGGGAAGGGAGAGAGGGAGAGAGATATCAGCTTATGGTTGCCTTTCACCTGCCTCCAGCAAGGGACCTGGCTGGAGACCTGGCTTGCAACCTGGTTATGTGCCCTGGCTGGGAAAAGAACCAGCAACTTTTGGGTTTGCAGTCCAGCACCTTATCCACTGTGCCACCAGCCAGGACTATTTAACTTATTTTTAATCTGCCTTTTCAGGAAGGGTCCAGGTAGCTTTAAATAATGAATAATAATTTTTTAAATACCTTTTAAAAAAAACATAATCACATTGAACTGTCCAGGACAGATTTGACCATTATAGTTAGTGGAGACTACCTCAGGTCAGAGGCAGTAAGTTTTAATAAACATATATTGAAGACTGAAATGTCAGCACAGATGGAATTGTGAAATTTTCTCAGTTTCTTTGACAAACTGAAAAAAGCTATATACTGCAAAATCTGAGAAACTTAAGTTCTTAGTTTTTAAATTAGTAAATATAGCAAATAGGACATTCTCTCATTTGTGTGTAGTTTTTCCTAATTTCCTTTATAGTTATTTTTCAATTTCTGATCATGAGTTATGAACATGTGAAAAGACAGCATCTCCTCAGGAAGTCTTCCAGTGTGCAAAATAAAATTCTAAAATGGATAGTTTCCAAGTAAAGACATCAAATTGGATGCATCTATTTACTTTTGTTCTCTCTTACAACTTCACTAAAACAACAATAGAGGACATTCTATAAAGGCATAAACCCAGAGACCAAAAAATAAAACAAAATGATAGAAAAGCTGACAGTTTTTTAAAACTTCTTTGTAAAATACAATAGACACACAGAGAAGGACACAAAATAAAGAAGTACAGCTCATTGACTTACCACAAAGTAGCACTTGAGCAATCACCCATCAGATGAAGAAACAGAAATTAGCCATCAGCCCCACATGCCTCCTCAGGACACCTCCCAAACCTTCACCCCTCCTTCCTCTCCTGTAGGTAATTCCCATTTCACTTTTATGATAAGCGTTTTCATTATTTTCTTCATGGTTTTATTACCTTAGCATACACCTCTAAGGTCGTTTAGTTTTGCCTGAATTTTGGACTTTCAGATAAGTAAAACCATATGGTATGTATTGTTAAATACATACAAACAGATATATGGGGTGAGCAAAAGTAGGGTTACAGTTCATATAGAGAATAATAACTGATAAAATGAGGATGACAACACCACAAGAATAAACTCACATACTCACAATGGTAAACCTACTTCTGCCCCCTTCAGTATGCCTTTTAGCCTTTGCCCCAGCTACCTGCTTCCCCCATTACTGCCTTTTTTGGTGTAGGAAGTTCAGAGCTTGCTTTTCTTCTACATTCCCAAATTCTGTCTCTTTCACATTTGACTCTTTATCACGCGGTCCAAAGGAAAGTCTGTTTTGTTTTCTTTGTGTGTGCTGGCTCTCTGGATGATTTTATATGTGACACAAAGCAGTCAACACGAAAACTCATTTGCCATTACCACCTTATCATCTTGAGCTACCTGCCAGCCACGCTGAGGCCAGGCCCTACCTAGGTCGTGCGTTCCAGTGAGTTCCACCACAGGCATGGAAATGGAGACACCTCTGCAGCCTCTAGAGGGAATACAGCCATGCCTACACCTTGATATTAGGGTTTCTGACCTCCCAGACTCTAGCATGATACATGTCTTGTTCTCAGCCACTAGGTTTGTGGTGACTTGTTACAGCAGCATTTGGAAACTAATATAATTGCCTTTTCAGTTTTCTATTTCGCACTCTAAAAATTCTCCTTCGTTTCACAACTGACTTTTCAATTATCTTCTAGACATCTGTACTTGGGTACTTTACCAGCATCTTAAATTCAACTAGTCCAAAATTAAAAGTATTATTTTTCTCAAAAAAAATTAATTCTACAACCAGCAGCTTTTCATAGGGTATATATACATTTATCAGGTGGTATCCTATGGACCACTGATAAATTGGCTAAAGGATAGAAAGGTGGAGGTAAAGTTGTTTTATTATAATAGCTTTTGAGTTTCTGTTGAGTAATTCTTCCTGGAGGCACAACAGGTGTCAGATTCACCTGCTTCACCTGCTGTTTCATTGGAAATAGTAACGCACAGGCTGAGCCTTTGACCAGAACCTGCTCCCCATGTCCCTGGTTGAATGCACACACTAACGCACCGAGGCTCCTACCTGCACTTCAAGGGCGAGCTTCATTGCAAGCTTTCTGAACACCCAGGGAGACGTCCTTACTGTCAAGGATCGTTAAAACACTTGAGAACAGTATGTTGAATAGGTCTTCCTCCCCGTCTGTCCTGGGGATTGTGATCACCAGCTGGCAAGGCCATGTCCTTATTTATTTGTTTGTTTATTTATAATTTTATTTGGATATCAAGCACTTAGCACAGTGCCTTCACAGTCGGTGCCCAGTTAATATTGATTGTATGCATTTTTATTAACAAATTCATGAAGAGACAACAGTACATGTATGCCTTTGTTTTGCTGTTAGGAGAGCATCTGTAAAATTTGAAGCTCTAGTTTTACAGCTGAACTGAGGGAGGATTAAAGCAACAGCCAGATTTAAACCTAAATCTGCCAATTCCCCTTCCCATCTTCATCTCTTCGTACAATGACCATTTCCATTGGGGATTTTCATGGTCGTCATCTTCAGCTTACCTGAATGTGGTCCAGGGACATTGGTGTATCCTAACCTCTACCATGGAGGAAAAAGAGTTTAATGCATCATGTTATATAACAGTATCAAGAATTACCTTTTTTGATTACAGTAGGGCTAGGTGCTTGAGAGCCAGTCCTTGCACTAAGTTAATCTCTGAACTATGATTATGCATAAAGATATTTCAAATACCAGTGACTTTGCTTCTGAATGTTTTCTAATCATTCTTATACCTTCAACTGTAGAGAACTACTGATGTTCTCCTTGGTGTGGACTAGAAAGTATTAGAACCAGTGTTTGGATAATGTGCCCGTTTTATGTTACAGATGTTCACATTACATTTGCATTGGATTTTATTGTAGGCAATAATCTTACTTTCCTCCCCTATGTTGCCTTTATTGAAGAAAATTAGGGAAATAGAAATTCAGGAGATTTTATTGTTTTATTGAATAATACAAAATGAAAAAACTAATGCTGCAGAAAGGTGTAAAATTTTTTTTCTGTATTATACAGGTAACATTATTGCTACCAGTATTTAGTGAAAATAACCAGACTCAGGATGCTGTGTCATTGCATCAAGATATCAATGATTATAACCGGAGGTTCTCAGGGCAGCCCCGATCTGTAAGTAACCTCAGAACAGGTACTAAGTTAGAGGGAACAAAGTTAAAGTATGCCGATGCCTCTTTTGTAAAGTGAGATTTACCAACAATTAGTCTTTGGCTATGAAAAACCTCATTGTTTGTGTGTATTTGGTAAAGTTTTTACTTTCATCATTGTTGTCATTCACTGAGTTACAGCTTTTCCAAGGACTTTTTTAAAAATTAAATTTTTCTTGTTCTATTGCAGTAGTCTCATTTTCCCTATCGCTCTCCACTGCCCAGCGCACCCCATCCCCTCTCCCACCGTCACTCCCCACCCTGTTGTGCATGTCTTGGGTCTTTTACACTTATTCCTTGACTAAACCCTTCCCCTTCTTTCCTCCACTTGGTCACCATCACTCTGTTTGAAATGTTTCCTAAAGTAATCCTGTATGACAACTTTGCTATTCAAAAAAATTCTATTTTTTTTTAAAGATTTTATTTATTATTTTCAGAGAGAGGAGGAAGGGAGAGAAGCAGAGAGGGAGAGAGACATCAATGTGTGGTTGCCTTTCACCTGCCTCCAGCTACAGACCTGGCTGGAGACCTGGCTTGCAACCTGGTTATGTGCCCTGGCTGGGAATCGAACCAGCAACCTTTGGGTTTGCAGGCCAGCACCTTATCTACTGAGCCACCAGCCAGGGCTAAAAAAATTCTATTTTTTATGACATTAATTCTATAGTTGACCCCTCCCTTTAAAAAAAGGCATTTGATAGATTAAAAATTGTCATATTTTCTTGTCTTATTCCAGTTTTATCAAAATATAGCAAAGAATTCTCTAAGTATGTATAGGACTGATTATTTCAAAAATCAGAATATACTAAGTGTGAATTTAGTATATGGAAAGCCCAGCTCTCTCCCCCAAGCTCTAGACTTGATATATCAAAGTGCTTAGCTTACATCTCTACTTTGCTAGGCCTTTTGAACTTAACATGTATGTATAATATTAAATTGATTCCCTCCCCAACTCAGTTAACTCTTTTCTGTCTTAATGGAGTTCCTCCTCTCCTTCATTCCCCTCATCTGATCTATAAATAAGCTGTACCATTTCTTTTCTTTTGGGGGGAAATCCTGTCATTTTTACCTCATAAAAATATCCTGTGTCTGTAGCTATCATATTGGTCAAAGTCACCATCATCTCTTGCTGAGGACAATTGCTGTGGCCTTTTACCTCACCTTTCTTCTCTGCATCGCAATCTAATCATATTTTGAAAACATAAGTAAGCCATGATGCTCCTGTGTTTCAAAACTTGCAATTTTTTGCAATGATGTCCCCAACTCCTTACTGTGGCTTATAAGGCACTGCGGACCTGGCCCTCCCTCCCTAACATCTCCTGTCACTGACCCCTGCCCTCACCACACTGCAGCGGCAGGTCAGCTCTCAGAACAGCTCCAAGGCTCTCCTGGTATGCCTTCACGTGTGCTGTTTCCTGTTTTGGAATGCTTATTGCTCTGCTCTTCTCATGGCTGACTGCTTACTCTCTAGGTAGTTCTAAAACTCCTCCGGAGGCTTTCCCTGACGACTGCCGTGTGCGCTGTTACTGCCCCCTTACATTTTCTTCATGGCATTTGTCACAGACGGCACTCCAATCTTGTTCACTGCCTTTCTCTCCGTAGACTAAAAGCATCATGAGAGCAAGAAATGTGCTTATTTAGCCAGTACTATATTATCATTGTGAAATTCAGTGTCTGGGGTATAGTAGATCCTTAATGTGTATTGAGGAAATTAACGAATTACCCTTGAGGCAAGAGTTGATAGTATTACTCCCAGCCAAGAATGTAAGCTATTAAAAGGTTTTAGCAATAAGCGACTGTGTGCTCCTGTGCTCCCTTGCTTATGTTCCACATTCTGTGATGCCATGCATATTTAAAGGTGTACACTGTCATCTATTGTGAGTGATAATGGGTAACTCTTTAGATGTATAAGCATCAAGAAAAACTTAATCCAGCCATTCGTCTTCACTAGTTACTTGATCCAGTAATTTTTAAAAACACATCCTCCAGTGACACCTATAATTCTTTGAAAATCAGTGTTTCAAATTCAAGAACTGCTACTGAACTTTAAGATAATAATAATGATATTTATTCATATTTTTAAATGTGAAGCATACCATTGCTCTGTTCTTATTTTTGTGTGTGTCAGATTTATATTTAATAAGTAAGAAAGCTTGGTATGTGATGATCTTACAATATAATAAAGAGTTAGCGCTTACTTTGATAATTCTACCTTATTCAAAGTTGGAGTAAGATTGTGATTAATATACAAGAATTTCTTGATAATTCATTTCATATTTCTTACAGGTTCTGTATAAATAATGCCATAAGAGCAGTGAAAAATAGCTCTGATAAGGGACAGAAAATTATTGTTTGAATATTTAAAGTAATTTGCCATTGGCCTTGTGAAAACTCTATAGCTATTTTGCTTTAAATATTAGTTTCTTCCATAGAGAATAGAAAGTAACTCTAAAAATGACCATTTTTGTTCATTTGTGACCAGTTTTCCAAAAGGAGTTACAAGATTTTCATTGTGTTTTTAAAACTGTTTTCTCAGCACTTGCTCAGTTCCCATTTTTGTCTCCTTCTTCCTCTCAATTTATTTGGCACTTATTAATCAATAAAATATATACATAGAGTTGGATGTATATTTATACAGGTTGTTAAAAATAGCTGAACTGTGGGCACCAGAATGACCACAGGAAGTAATTTACTTCCTCTGATCAGTTTGTCTTGCATCTACCAGCTTTTGAAAAATAACATAATATGTTGAAAAGTCCTGGTAGGTCATTACTACGCAGGACCTTAGATCATGTAGTCAACTAACAACTACATGAAACAAATGAGAAGTCTGTAGTCAGAGAATAAACTGACTTGCTCAAGGTCTTGCAAATACAAGATGGGGCAAAAGTAGGTTTATAGTTGTTTGTATGGAAATAATACAATAAATAATAATAAAAGAAATTATTTTGCATACTTACAGCTGTAAACCTACTTTTGTCCCACCCTGATATTAGTACTCTATCTTTAATAGCTTTAGTGTAATTTATATGCCATAAGTGCCTGTTTTTTAAAGTATACAATTAAATGACTTACAGAATATTTAGGGTAATTATAATGTAATTATCACCATGATGCCATTTTAGAATATGTTACTCTCCCAAAAGCTTTAGCAGCCCCTTCCCATTCTCCCCTGCCCCTTACCCCCTCCCCAGGCCTTCGCAACCACTACTCTACTTTCCGTCTCTGTCGGTTTGGCTATTCTAGATACCTCATCGTTTTATTTGAATGGGATCATACAGTATATGGCCTTTTGTCTCTGGCTTATTTCCCCTGGCGTATTTTCAAGGTTCATCCCCGTTGTAACATATTTCAGTACTTCATTGCTTTTTGTTGTATTTTTGACTTCTATTTTTTAATTCCAGTTGACATACAATGTTATATTAGTTTCAGGTGTACAACATAGTGGTTGTACATTAGTATAACTTATAAAGTGATCATCCCAGTAAGTCTAGTACCCATCTGACACCATACATAGTTATTAGAATATTATTGACTATATCCTTTATGCTAGTACTTCATTGCTTTTTATAGAAAAATACTGTTTCTCATTTTTGTTTATCCGTTAATGAGTTGGTGGCCATTTGAATTGTTTCCACTCTTTGGCTATTATGAATAATGCTCCCATTAACTCGGGTACCAGTTTTGGTGGACGCGTGCTTTCACGCCCCTTCTGTCCGTGCCTCACTGTGCAGTTGCTGGCTGTCGTGATAACTGTGTTTCACATTTTGCGGGACTGCCAAACTGTCTTCTAAGGGGCTCTCCATTGCCACCAACAGTGTAAGGGGTTCCAGTTTCTCCGCACCTTATCATTGTTATTTTTTCCATATCTTACAATTTTTTTAAATGTATGTGATTTGTTAAAGTTCAGCTGTGAAAATTATACTCATTTATGTAAAAACCTAGTCATTGATGTGTTTCTGTACATTTTGGAAAAGGTGGGGCTTGGCATTCCAAAAATCTTGTGGCCGTTAGTAATTTGCTTCAATTCAAGCAAAGAAGCATCAACATCCGAAGAAGGGATCAGTTTTATTGCTGTTTTTAGACTGTCAAAGCCATTGATGTTGATGTGTCTTTAATGTATAATACTTATATATTGTCTGGTAACTTATAAAAGGCCATTTATACACAATATCTCTTTTAGTTCTCAAAAATCTTCCTGGTACCTAAATACTCAATTGTTAACTTACCTCTAGTAGATTACACAACTTTCTCCAAGGTCATCTGGCTAATAAGTAATTGATTTTGAATTCAAATCCACATCTGTCTGACTTTAAAGCTGAGACATGAGCTCAAGTTTCAGACTCTAATCCTATATAGTAGGTTCTTCATTTAGTTTTACCGACTCAAATTAGAGATAACTTGAGTTTTACATTATTCTGTCCTATATTTTATGTTTGCTGACATTTTAGTTGCTTTTCAATTATCTGCTATAAGACCTATTTTATAAGAACCTAGTAGTCAAAGAATAATAAAATGGATAACTAGAAAATATGATGGTCAGTCAATAGATGAACCTTAATTCATGTTAACTGAGTTTGCATGTTGTAAGAAAATTATATTATTTTGAAGTCTAATATATTAGATGCCAAATCATAATATTTGTTTTTTCCTATCAGATTATGGAAAGAATTATGGATCTACCCACTTTACTAAGACATGCATTCAGAGAAATGTTTTCAGTTGGTGGCCTTTTCTGGATGTTCCGTATCAGGATAATACTTTGTTTAATGGGAGCTTTTTTCTATCTTATATCACCTCTAGATTTTGTGCCTGAAGCCTTGTTTGGAATTTTGGGCTTTTTGGATGATTTCTTTGTCATCTTTTTGTTGCTTATCTACATCTCCATTATGTATCGAGAAGTGATAACACAGAGACTAAACAGGTGAAAACAAAGTTCACCAAAGTACGAGCTAATGATCAAACAGAAGGACCCATGGCAGTATAAAGTTTTAGAGTATTCTCTTACAAACTGAAGACCACTGTATGACAAACATTTGATTATTATTTGGCAAATACCTAGCAATATATGACTGGAAATTTTACATGTTGCAGGTTATAATATTAAGGTTAGAATTACAATAATTTACAATTGTATCTTGATTGTATTATCTGTAAAGTCTCTGGAAAACACATGGAATTATATAAAAAGGGATGATTTTATATTTTTCTTTTCCCCAAAATTACTTAACTTGGATATATAGTAAGATATTGTTAAATGTACCCTTTATTCAATTTTTCCTTCTCAGTGAGTACCTATATAATATATTGCAATGAGATTAATATTTTTGTTACAATAAAATATTACACATTATTGGGGGAAAGTTAGTGTTTCTTTTAGTACTAGCTGTTTTGCGCATTTGGAGCTGTTCTGCTTTTCCATTCTGATATGTCTTAGTTATCCTCTGAAAGTGAACAAAGAACCTTGAACTTTATAATATGATTTTACATTCTGGTTTACAGAACACTAGAAGACTTAACAAGATATAAGACATTTATCTCCAGTCAGCATACTTATGTTCTTAATATGGCATTTAAACCATAATTTGGTCCTTTTATAGGAAGAGCATATTAATGTAAATTGTAAACAGAATGTTTTTTTCAGGGACCTGGGTGATAGTGCAAACACATAGTTTGATGCATTTCTGAGGAAAGCGATTCTTCATGGCTTGAGCATCAAAGTGTTACCAGGAGGGTACTAGGAATACTTCAAGTTTGACAGGAGAAATTACTGATGAACTAGAATAACAGAATGGGCAAATTTGGTTCATTTTCTCTTGACAGAAAACCTGTAATAGTGTCCTTGGATGGCAGCAGATAGCCCACATTCAGCACAGCAAATGTCACAGGAAATTCAATAGGAAGGTTATCACAGTTTTTGGGGTTTTGTTTTTAAGACTTTATTTATTATTTTTAGAGAGAGGGGAAGGGAGCGAGGCAAAGAGGGAGAGAGACATCAATGTATGGTTGCCTTTCACCTGCCTCCAGCTATGGACCTCGCTGGAGACCTGGCTTGCAACCTGGTTATGTGCCCTGGCTGGGAATTAAACCAGCAACCTTTGGGTTCCCAGGCCAGCACCTTATCCACTATGCCACCACACCAGCCAGGGCTGTATCTTAGTTTTTTAGTGGCTACAGCATAAGTATCTAATGCTCTCTTCTGTAGTTTTGTGTGAAAAGAACCAAAACTGCAAGTATTACAAAATTCTAACTCCCTTAGCTGGGCTCAGTAGCAAACTGGACAGCAGGGAGGTTGTTGGTGCCCAGTGATGTGAACATCCCTCTGTATACAAACCAAAAAAGAACAAATCTGTCAGTTTCCCATGTTAATCAGAATAGCCCTCAACTAATAAGATGCTGGATAAAGTATCAACAATAGTGTTTTCTAATTTGGGCTGAGGACAAAGCTGTTGCTTGTTAGAAAAGCAATAATGCTTAAATATAGCACATGATAATTAAAGCAATTTCTCATATACTTTTCATTTTATGTTTAAGGCAGTTACATGAAGAAGGCAGGGTGGTGTCTTCCTTTTCACAGGTGAGATCCCTGTTACTGATGATGGGTTTTTCTTTTCTTTCTTTTTTTTTTTCCTGAAGCCACCCACAAATAAATGACAGAACTAATACTAGACTCAGTAAGTCTCTTGCATGAGTTCAGATAAATGTGAGGGTTGTTACCAAGAGGCGAAGCTGGAGAGAGCCTGGGGTCCCTTGGAGTCTTTTAGAACCTACTGGAGTAAGATAGTGTCGATGCTTCTAAAAAGAAAGGTCTAGAAAAATATCAAGATTTCATGAATCCTAAATCTATACTTCCAAACCAAATGTCTAATAAGGTGGCATAGTTAAACAGAAAACAATTTCAGCAATAGGTACCAATTCTAAAAGCTAATGAGCTAAAGAAGTTTGTTACACTAGACTAGAAATATATTTCCTATCCATTGCAGATTTGGTGTAGGGCTGTATAGCAGTATCATTTTTTTTTAAAGGATTTCATTTTCTGTGCATGTTCTACTTCAAGTGTTACATTTCTAGTTACAATAATTTTATTGTAATATTGGAATTCCTTGTAAGACTTTACTGGTAGAGGTGTATTGTACCAACTTTTATCAATACAAAAATACTGTATGGTCTCAAGTCATATTAAATAGAAGAGGAAACATGTGGACATCTCAGAATTTTAGACCTGCTTATTATGTTTATCTGTATTGATCACTGATAATAAATGTAGATGATATCCAGAGAGTATTTAAAGCAAGTAAAGTCAGTGTTTTCAACATAGTAATACTTCTATGATTCTGAGTGAGATCGCATAAATCGAAGCAACAATTTCGACTTTGTAAACAATAATATTGTAACTTTCACAAAAACAAGTGGTCCGACCCCAGGAGCAGGTAACTGGGGCAAGTCTCTGGGAAACAAGACTGAGGAAACAATTGTTCTCAGTGCCCACTAGAACAGTAGTTTCAGCTACCATAGTTCTCAGCATTTGAAAGCAATAGGGGAAGAAAGAAATGTATTGGTCCCCGTGGTTGTACAGATACCTACCTCACAGAGTTGTTTCAGAGAATTGACAGTTTGGTTCAAACTTTGTGATTTAAGAATTTGTCAAATACTCTTAAATAAAAGCAACATACCTAAAATTTAAAAGTAGCTGTTTGTTTCCTATTTCTTTGATATTGTTTACTTTAAAATTCATAATCCTGTGCTTGCTTTGGCAGCACATATACTAAAATTGGAACGATACAGAGAAGACTAGCATGGCCCCTGCGCAAGGATGACATGCAAATTCATGAAGCATTCCATATTTTTAGATATGTCATGCTATTATATAATTTTGTACGTTTAAAAAAATTCGTAACTCCTGAAATGGCATTCAGTATCATGGTTGTAATGGTTTTCTTTTTCACTAATGGACATCCAATATCACATTTCTAATTAATTTTCCATCAATGTTTTAAAATTTAAGAAGTAGAAACATTTTTGTTTTTGAGGAAACTCATCTGGGTAACCTATATTAATCCTGGACAAGAAGGGTGGAAATGAATTCAGAGATTAGGCCTGTATCCTGATTCCCCACCCCTTTCTTTTGAGTGTATGTTTAATGACTGAAATTGCATATTTGATAACTGAAATGATCTTTTCTGAGTCTGTGCCTTCAGAATGTCTGCATCACCATTCTTTCCCTCCTTTTTGTAACACAAATGTACTCCAGGCTCTCCAGTTTTGCTAAACAGCAACCCATAAACCTGGTGCAGGCTAGGAAAGGGCACTCAAGGTTTGAAGGCCCAAAGACTTATCTTCCAGGATCAGGCCAGTAAGCTTTAAGGGTGGCTGACAATCACAGAGATAGAGAAAATTATTAAGATTTTGATGTGCTGTCAGAACCAGACCATTTTCATGGCATCAGTATTTCAGTACACGCGAGACCTAGTCACTCAAACTGCAAGCAATTTGAGGTGTTAACTGTCACTGTCATCTTCATCCATCTGTCTCCTCTCACTGGTCCCATATGCCAAATGGGTGCAGGAGACAAGTCAACGCTGTTAGAAAAACACTGAGCATGTCTGGACGGTTTCCCTATTCTTTTTTTCAGACTAGTGGTATATAGTGTAATTCTTTTGAAGGAAATGTAATAGGGGATGTAGAAGAGAGCTAAGAATGTTTAAACTCATTGGTATCTAATATTTTTTATTTTAATTTGTTTAAAAACACTATTTAGGCCCTGGCTGATGGCACAGTAGATAAGGTGCCAGCCTGTGAACCCAAAGGTCACTGGTTTGATTCCCAGCCAGGACACGTTACCAGGTTGCAGTCAGGTCTCCAGCCAGCTCTGTAGACATTGATGTCTCTCTCCCCCTCTCCCTTCCCCGATCTCTAAAAATAAATAAAATCTTAAAATAAAAACACTATTTAAAAACACCTGACATTCAAATCAAAACATTCACCCTTCTAATTGGTCTTAGGGAAAACCAATTTTTATCTGTGTGAAAATTAATCTTGTTTACCTTAATCCTAGAATATTAGAAATGTTAAGTACCCTTACAAATTAGCTAGTTTGTATTTTCTCAGATAAAAGCTATAGATAGCTCCCTAGAAAAATACATATATATACATTTGTATACTTCCAATTCCTTTCCAGGGGATCCAAGATCTGAATATTTAGATTCCAAATTAAGAATTTCTCATTTAGTTCTACAGCCTTACTCCACAGATGAAGATAATGAGGCCCAGAGAGAATGAATGGTTTGGTATTTAATAAAATTTTATAGAAATAACATAGATACCAATGAGTTTAAAAGCACATTTAACCCTTAATGCTCTCCTATGTCAAAACAAGTGGCTTATTTTTCTTGTTTATCAAGTAAGACAATGTTTATCCTACAAAAATTGTAGCAAAGCTTAATCTTTTCATGTGAAGGTTTAGTTATTTTCCCTTAAAATGTATAACAATAAATGAATACTTTGGAAAACATCAAACTGTTTAAATTGTTTTTTAATTTATTGATTTTAGATTGCAGAGAGGAAAAAGTTTGTTAAATTTTTTTAAAAATTTTGTTGTTGTATTACATCCATCCCTTTTCTTCCCCTCTGCCCCTTCCCCATGTTTTTTTCACTTCTTGATGCATTCATTGGTTCAATCTGGTGTGTGCCCACTGGAGGTGAACCCCAGTCTTGATGAATCAGGATGATGCTCTAACCAACTGAGAGCTACCCAGCCACAGCTGAAAAACATCAAACTTCCAACTATACTTACTCATTTTATCCTGATTTCTTTCTTCCCCTCAAATGAACATATAAAACCAAGCATCTATTCATTTTTTATATTTATTAAAGGGATCAAGTGAGATCAAATCAGCATGTAAACATCTTTTAATAAGGCAGTTGGGTATATCATAACTCTTGTTTGCTTAATAAGGTTTTATTATAGTACAGACTCCATCTTATAAGTCAATAAAGGTAATTATCATAAATGAACATAGTGTAAATATCACTTTATTCAAAAGACACATTACCACTATCCACATGTCCTCTTGCTTTACCCCTCTTCCCCAAAGGAACCTCGACTTTTTTCCTTTTTTATTAATCTACAAAAAAAATAGAATCATGTCGTATATTTTGTCTCTGGCCTAACTTCATGTAAGAACCATACAGTGTATGGCTCATAGCTTTTTATTTTTTTTATTGCTATATAGTATTCCATTGTACGATATACCACAATTTATACATTCAACCATTGACGGGTATACACTTAGTTCCAGCAACATTTTCTACAAATCATGTGATCACTGGCTGCCCTTTTGAAGATATCAGCCTAATAATCCAGCAACTTCAGATTTACACCTGTCCTCCTTTAACCTGTAGACCCAAAGGACCGTATTGTTCTGCACGCTAAAACGTTCCAGATCAATTAACCTAATAGAAGCACCGAGGGGACACAGGGCGGGGCAGCTGGGCTCCGCTCCCCTAGCCTTTTCTGGCCAGTAGTTAGCTCCCCCGCGGAAGGCCGAGGGCCCGCCCACTTCAGCGCCGCAGAGCCCGCCGCATCACGCGCGAGCCTTCAGCCAATGGCCTGCTTCCCAGGAAACGTTACCTCTGACCTCAACGCTGGTCAGAGACACCAGGACGAACTCCTCGCGAGAGATGAGATTGAAGCTTCCTCCGCCATCTTGGAGATGGGAGACGGGGGATGGTTGTGGTCCTTCTGCTAATTCAAACAACAAACCGGGCACGTCAGCCACCCTCCAGTAAGGCTATCATTACTGGAATTGTTGGCTAAACCTACAGAAGAAGCTAGGGTGTCAAAGCGGAGAGCAGCGACATTGATAAACAGCTTCACCTGCCTGCCTGCTGGGGCGAAAGAAGTGAAACGACCGAGGACCGGAAGGATGGTGCAGTCCTGTTCCGCCTACGGCTGCAAGAACCGATACGATAAGGATAAGCCCGTTTCTTTCCATAAGTAAGGGCTGTTGGCGCCTCGCGGGGTCGCCCCCACTCGGACTGGGGGCGCGCAACCGGTTAGGCTCGAGGGCGGAGCCAGGCGCGTGTCCGCGCGAGACCTAGCGAGAGGGGCGTAGGCAGGGGCGGGTGCGGCCGGTCGCTGCAGCGAGAGTGTCTGCTCCGGGCTGGGCTGTGGGCGCGTCCGCGTTCCCGGCGCGCGTCGCCGCTTTTGTGGGTGACGGTTTCTCACGCTCCAGGTCGGGCTGTGGGTGCCAGGCGCACTCGCCGCCTGGAGTTGGCAGGTTCGGGACGCGCGGGCAAAGCTAGAAGGCCTCGCAGATCGTGAGGTCTGGCCGAGAGGCATTTGGGTTTCACCTCCAGGGCACGGAGAAACCAGGTGGTGATAACTCTTTAGAAGTAAATTATTTGAAATAAAAAGAAAAAGAAAAAGTCATTCGTTTTCGTCCTTGCGCTGGTTGGAAGACCGACATCATTAAGGATTGGTTTTTGGCCAGGATTTCAGGAAGATACGTATGGGCAAATTCCTAGCAGCCAACCTTTAAGGACCTCTTAAATTTTAGAGACTGGTTCTGGTACTGTTAAGATGAATAGTTTATGTTTCCATCACGCAGTAATGATAAAGTGGACAATAATACGGACTATGATCAAATGCCATTCATAATAAAGGTCAATATGAGCTATTACCGTGCATTGAGAAAGCCCTTAGAGAAGAACCTACCCCGTGTCTTTCGTGACTTTTATCCAAAAGGTGCCGCCGTTAAGAGTCTTAGAGGAAAAATGTTGTCTTGGAAAGAAAACTGCAGCAGGGAAATGGCTCAGTGATAATCAAATGTCTGCAAATGTGACACGATAGCAATTTTATTGAGCCAAATTCAGTATAGTATTTACAGATTTTATTACATTTACGCTCAATTTTTTTTGGAAGAATTCCTGACTATAAAGGATAGCCAAGAAATTAGAACCAGTGGTAAGTTATATGAATTACCCATAGCTAAATAAGCAAAATGTTAAAAACTTTTTCAGGTTTTTTTTGTGGGCATCATTTATGTTTAACAGCGGGTGCAGATATGTTTTTATATTCTTGGTATAGTATGAGAAAGACCATATAAAAATAAGAGTGCCTAATGCATACGGAGATCTTGAGTTGTTGATGCTTTCCTCCTCAAGAGAAAGGAGTAAGACACTTAACACTTCCAGAATTCAGTTCAGTATATGTATCTTAACATTACCTCTTGATTTATTGGGATTTCTGAAGGCTGATGAATTGATCTCTTCATTTTAGGGTGTTAATCAGAAGATGATGGGTGGTACCATCACATTCATTCAGCTCTCTACCTCCTGATTCTAATGATCAAGCAGAAGGAACCTAAAAATAATGGAAAACCCTTCATTGGTACCAGAAACTAGTTAAGGATGACCTTCACACGTCAGCAGTTTTGAGTTTCTACTGGCTATTAAACAATTGAATGGAAAGAGGACTAACCTTCTGTATCCCATCCTTTAGGAGTAGATGGGCAAGAGCTTGACAAAACCTCACAAACAACCTGAGCACTTGTATCTCGAGTCAGAAGGCCCTGGGTGCCAATTTTACCAGTAATTGCTACTGTAGTTGGAACTTGTAGAGGTCATCTCTAGCAGGGACCTTGTAGAAATATTTCATCTCCCAATATCTACATGGTGGCAGTGGGAGAAGCTATGCTGGACAAAGGGACTGTCATAAAGATCTCTTATGCCTTAAGGAAAATAGCAGAGCACAGTTTCGAAGAGAAATTGGAACATACAGTAGAAATACCCTTCTTTGGCTTTTCAATCCTACTTCCCTAACAAACATCTCAGTAGATTAAGAGGTAAATTTTAAAAAACTAAAATTTTAAAATTTATCATTGTAATTCAACTATAATGTATTATATTTGTTAGACTTGATTCTAAGACGATGGGAAGCTTTTTCTCAGGATGTAGGCATAAACATTCTATTTGTTTGACAGTATGCAGAAAGTCACTAGTAAAAAAATTAATACAAATTCGACCTATAGTATCTATTTTACCTGAAACTTTTAGTGTCTTCAATATAAAAAGTTAAGCAATAATAAATGAGATAAACTAGAGAGCTATATGGTTTATTACCCTTGTGTATTTAGATGTGTGTGGAATACCTGTATCTGTCAGAGAAAGTTGTTTTTTGTAATGAAGGGGGGGAAATAACAATATTAGGCACCTGAGCCCTCCACCCCCAACCTTTCACCTACTCTTCCCACTACAGACATTGGCAACATGATTGGTCTGTCTTATTTAGATTGTATGGATCATTATAGCTAACATTCTTACATCTAACATTATTAAAATATTTCTATAAATACTCTCTTTTTTTTGCTTTAAAAATTGTATTTAGAGAGAGGGTAAGGGGTAGAGAAAGAGAGGGAGAGAAACATAATTCGGTTGCCTCTTGCACGTCCCCAACTGGGGATCTGGCATGCACCTCAGGCTTGTGCTCTGACCAGAATCATACTGGTGACCTTTTGGTTCACAGGCCAGCATTCAGTCCACTGAGCCACACCAGCCAGGCCAGAAGTACTTCTTAAAAAAATAAATACCATGCTGGGAGGGATGACTTATATCCTACATTAGTGAGTGGCCAATTTATTTATAGGATCTTTAAAACAAGTACATTTAAAGGCACAACTAATAACCAAAGTGGAACTGTTGTTTTGATCAAATACTCCTCAATATGTTAACACCAATATAAGATAGTTCCTTCCTAAGCAGAAAAGTTTGGGCATACCTTTAAAAAAAAAGTAAGGTAATAGAACTGAATTATGTCATCTTTTCTAGGTTTCCTCTTACTCGACCCAGTCTTTGTAAGGAATGGGAGGCAGCTGTCAGAAGGAAAAACTTTAAACCCACCAAGTATAGCAGTATTTGTTCAGAACACTTTACTCCGGATTGCTTTAAGAGGGAGTGCAACAACAAGCTACTGAAGGAGAATGCTGTCCCCACAATCTTTCTTTGTACTGAACCACATGACAAGGTAGTGTGTTTTATTTCTGTTTTTAAAATTAATGTGTTTATTGTGGAAGTTTGGAATTCAGAGTAGTGTTAAAAAAATATGTTACTTGACACCTATCACTTGTAAATAACCACTGTTAATAGTGATTGATATTCTTTAAAAAAAAATACAAACTGCAGTTTATTTAACTCAGATATCCTCACACTAAGAAACTCAGTCAAGCTTTGTAGTTTACTTTTAAGATCACTCCATACCCCTCCTTGTATGTTGATCAGTTTTGGTTTTCAAAGTATTTTTCCCCTCAGTTTTAAATACCAAGTAGTTTATTAAATTTTGTTTATCATTCTGCCTCTTCTTGTATCCCAAACTATTTTCTCATCTTGGAAGTTTCCTTACCAAGATATTAAAAATCTAATATTCTTAAATTCCACAGATAAATTGTTTTAAGTAGCTATTGTTAGTTATGAAATGTAAACATACTCTGCGTTATTGTTTTAGAAGGAAGATCTCCTGGAGCCACAGGAACAGCTTCCGCCATCTCCTTTGACACCTCCCATTTCCCAGGTTGATGCTGCTATTGGATTATTAATGCCTCCTCTTCAGACCCCTGACAATCTCTCAGTTTTCTGTGATCACAACTATACAGTGGAGGATACAATGCACCAGAGGAAAAGGATTCACCAACTAGAGCAGCAAGTCGAAAAACTCAGAAAGAAGCTCAAGACTACACAGCAGCGATGCAGAAGACAAGAACGACAGCTGGAAAAATTAAAGGAGGTTGTCCACTTCCAGAAAGAGAAAGACATATCAGAGAGAGGTTATGTGATTCTGCCAGATAACTACTTTGAAATAGTTGAAGTACCAGCATAGAAAAAATGAAACTTATATTGGTTTTTTAATAGGGCAATACCACATACCCTCTTCTAGCCTATGAAAGAGTTCATTTGAAAAAATAACACTTGATTACTTGTATAGAAACAATTCAGAATATTTTTTAAAAAATAAATTAGATATATACTGTAAAATTGCTAATGTTTTTGTTTGTAATTTCAGGGTTTTTACATTTTAACAAACTATTTTAAAAGTTGTAAACTAACCTCAGAGCACCAATGTAAGTTGGTTCCAAGACTGAGGGTCTTTGTTTTCTAATTTGAGTATTTATAGAAATAATGTAAAAAGGAAAGAGAATGAGAATAGTATAGTAAGGATGATTTAAGTTTAAAATTTAAAATTAGTTTATTGAGAGAACTTAGTTATATTTTAAATCAGAAGTATTGTTTAGATCATGATACATAACTTCTCAGAATACATATAGTCTTACAATTCTTATTTGTAAAGTCAGAAGATTCATTTATCTTGCTTAATCACTTGTCAAAGATAAATTGGCAGGTCAACACTTTAAAAAAGGATATCCTCAGAGCAGAAACTATAGTCATTCCATACCTAGTTAATATGGTTAAATAACTAGATAATGAATGGATATTTAAAAAGTGGGCCCCTTTTTTTCCTCCCACTGTCTAGCATTATTAAATTAAAGTATATCTCCAGTAGCAGAAACACTAGCAAAGGTAGGCATTGTTATCCATGAAGTAGTAAAAATGGGGACCTGATCTGTGGTATGCCATTTTGCTCATTCCTCGTGAGCTAAGTAAGGGACATCCAGTTCCCCAACTGTAGTTATATTTGCATCCAAACCTCTAACAAATAGGTTGTGTCTACTAGAGTTTATTTTGTATCATACTCTGGTAATCCTGAACCTGACTGATTTTGGTCAAGGCTTCGCATGAAAAATGATTTCTTTAAAAAAGAATTTTTTTTTATCCTCACCTAAGGATATTTTATTTTTTAATTGATTTTAGAGAGAGAGGAGGAGGAAGGGAACGAAGTATCCATTGTTTGCCTCCTGTACGCCCGGACCAGGGGATTGTATGCACCCAAAATGGGGACTGGACCCGTAACCTTTGGGTTACAGGGTGATGCCCCAGCCAACTGAGCCACATCAGCTAGGACAATTTCTTCACTTTTAGCACAAGTTAGAAATTAAATTCCATTTTACTTAAATGAGTGATTTGTATTCAGAAGTCACCTAATACATAGTGTTTATCTTCCTGAATGTTGAGATTTAAGCACTGAGGTTTCTGTTCAAACTGTGAAATGTATTCTGACTTTGATAAATTTTACATATATTTGAAATGAAAGATGTTCTAAGAAATACTGCCATAGTACTTATTAGATTTAGAGTATTTCAGCTGTAATTATTTTATATTTCAGAGTACACTGAGATAGTTGAAGAGTAACCTTTTAAGGCAGTATTAAAGATATGAAATGATGATGTCAAAAGTGTCTTTTGTAGACCTGTTTTTCAATGTAATTTACTGGCATGCTGCAAATGGATAGTGCTTTGATTCATGGAGATTTGATTTTTGGTGAACCAATATTTCAAAAATAGGACATTTTGATTAGAAAATTACTAGATGTTATATATATGAGGTCTGTCCCGAAAGTATAGGCCTTGCAAACTGTTTTATTATATTAACATTGGCTTGATACTTTCAGGACAGACTTCATGTAGTCAGATAATGTTTAGAACTAACTAATGAATCAAAGGACTTTTTCCAGTTATTCATGGATTTCATCACTGTTTTTGGAAGCTGCAAAGTCTCCAAGTAGTTTATTTTTACATTTCATCTCTAGCAATTTCTGAAGGATCATGGGTAAATACTTTGCCAACGCATATATTTTTTATCTAAATTGTCACCTATATAAGAGAAAATCTGTTTGTGTGTGTGTGTGTGTCCCCAGAACCAACACCCAACATTGAATTTTAAAAGTAGTAATAATTACTTTTAGCATCTTAGTATGATTTAGCCTGAAGCTATTTCCTTTTCATAATAGACATAAATTCATGTTTGGAGAGAGCTGAGCAAGAAACATTGTATACCAACTGTTTGCATATAAATTAGTTACCATAGTTTAATATAGGGATTTTGAGGTACAGGTGCTTGTTTCTGGCTTTGAGGTGTTACATTTGTTGAATGTTTTTACATTTTGTCTATTGTATTTATGACATTGCCAAAACTAAAACATTTTAGGCTACAATAGGTCTTGTTGGAGCATAATGAAACTCATTCTGAACCAGGGACAAGGTCTCAATCTGAAACATTGAGAGAGGACTTAGGTGAATTGCAGCATATTCGGGACTTATATTTTAAGCACATACAGTAATGTCCTAAAATTTCCACCTCTGTGTGACATAATCTGGTAGCAATGGCAAGAAGGAATGATTGTTTCTTAATAGAACTGCTAGGAAAACTATAGAATCAAGAATTTTAGTATATGAAGGGACTTAAACATCTTTGAACATGAGTCAAACCTCTAAACTCTGAAGAAATTTCCTTGTAAAATATCTCTGGTCATCTGTTCTTTGTTTGCCATTTACATTTAAGCAATTCTGCATAGATTCTTTAAAATGGGTTTTTGGATTAGAATAGAATTAGTTGCCACACTGTTTATATTCGTTTATAATACAAATATAAACTCACTTTGAACTACTGCATAGTCTGAACTGTCAAATTACAGAAGTTTTAAATTTTTATAAAATACCTTAAATGTTTACTAATTGTATACCTGTTACGTGTGCTAAAAATATTTGTTATTACAGTAAAGAAATAGTGGTGTCTAAAATTATTAGCGGAAATTTTTACTTGGAAATCCAGGTATGTGAGGAGATTGTTTTCCTTTAATTTGTGTAATCTCTTTCTTAGAAGTATAATAATAATAATGGTGAAGGCAAATGAAAGTTTCACTTGATATGGATTTTTTAGGTTAAATTAATATTTTCTGATCATTTTTAACTATCAAAAAATTATACACACATGCACATACCCAGCACACCCATGACTTTTATAAATAGTAAGCAACATAAGGTTTTTAAAAGTCAACGTGGACTTCCCACCACGTTAGAGGCATAGGTAGACATGCTTTTCCTCCTCACAGAACCATAAGAAGGATCACAACAAAACTGCCAGAAATTGAACTGTATGCAAATATGACAACCAAGAAGAAACATTCATGCAGGTAGGAGGGGTGGAGATAGGGAGCCAGAGTGGAGAGGACATGCTGTGGCAGTGGTGGCGAGGCAGCAGTGGAGGCAGCCAGCAGGACAGGTGGCCCCGTGTTCCCTTGTGGCACATAAAAGATAGGATGGACACCTAGAAAGCGATCCATGCATCCCAGGATTCAAGCACCAGGAAAATAAAGCCTCATAGCTCCTGACTACAAACCAGTGGGGATTGGGGCAGCAGAAGAAGCTGCCCATCTCTCAGGAGTTTGAGGGCCCCAATACTCTTTCTTAGAACATACACAAACCTTCCAACTCTGGGAACCACCACCAGGGCAACCTTGAGAGGGGTGCCAGTTGCACATAGGAAATGGGTGAAGTGACAAGCAGCATTGTTCCCTCTCTGACCCCTGCTCCACGTATAGCACTAAAAGGCAGTGAAACAGGTTGCCCCACACTAATACCTAAGGCACCATCCCTTACAATGTAACAGGTGCACCAAGAAGGGGAGTCAAAGCAGCTCTACCTAGTACACAGAAACAAACACAGGAAGGCTGCCAAATTGAGACAAATAAGGCCCAAATGAAAAAATAAAACCCCAGAAAGATCTAAGCAAAATGGAGATAGCCAATCTGTTAGATGCAGAGTTCAAAACACGAGATAAGGATGCTTGGGGAACCCATCGAGTATGACAAATTCCTAAGGGAAGAAATAAAGGCTACACTAAGTAGAATGAAGAAAAGTCCACAGGGAACAAATAGCAAAGGAAGATGGGGTCCAAACCAAAGAATTGGAATCCAATGAAGAAATCGTCAACCAGTACAGAATAAAGAAACATGAACTGAAAAAAACAAGGAGAATAAGACTCGGGGACATCTCCAAAAGTGCCAACATCCTTCTCCAGAAGGAGAAAAGGAAGAGCAAGAAATTGAAAACTTAACTTGAAAAAACAATGAAAGAAAACTTCCCTAATTTGGCAGAGGAAATAGGCATACAAGTCCAGGAAACAAAGAGAGTCCCAAACAAGTTGGATCCAAAGAGGACCACACCAAGACACATCATAATCAAAATGCCAAAGTTTAAAAACAGGGAATTTATTTTTTTTCTTTGAAGTGTATACTGCAACCAAGACTACTCTCTCCACCAAAGCTATCATTTAAAATGGAAGGGCAGACAAACTGCTTCTCAAGCAAGGTAAAGCTAAAAGAGTTCATCATCACCAAGTCATTATTATATGAAATGGGAAAAGGACTTATTTAAGAAAAAGAGGATCAAAACCATGAACGTTTAAATGACAATAACTCATAACTATCAACAACAACATGTAAAAAAATAAATAAAAAACTAAGCCAACAACCAGAATAGGAACAGAATCAGAGGTATGGGAATCATTTGGAGGGTTATCAGCCTGGAGGAGGAAGAAGGAGAAATGGGGAGTGGTGCAGGGATTAAGAGGCATAATTGGTAGGTGCAAAACAGACAGAGGGAAGTTAAGAATAGAGGAAAGGGTGAAGCCAAAGAACTTACATGCACAACCCATGGACATGAACTAAGGGAGGTGGGGTTGCTGGAGGGAAGGGGGGTACTGGGTCGAGGGGAGCAAAGGGAAAAGAAATTGGGACAACTGTAACAGCATAATCAAGAAAATACACTTTTTTAAAAAGTTCATATGATCTGTAAAAAGAAAACTCCACTTGTGTTCCAGAATTTTAAGAGAGCCAGCAATGAGTAGCATTTAAAGGAGAAAAAGTGAACAGATTGCCCTGCTTGGTTATTACTGTTTCTAACATTGGCAAGTGAATTAAATGATCAATGAATGATGAACTTTGCTCTTGTTTGATGGTAACTTGTGTTTCTGGGCATTATGGTTTAATACAGTTTGTATTAAAATATAATACAAACAATGTAAACGAAAAATAGCTAAGAGCAAACAGTGATTTTCAGACAAGCAAAACAATTATGATTGAACCTAAAATAATAGGAAAGTTAGCTCAAAGTAATATTCTCTTACAGTTCCACATCTTGATATCTTTTTTACCTTGAAAGTGGTTTTATTCTACTGAGATTTTTTTCTTAGTGATAAATACTTTTTAAACTCTAAAAATCTACTGAGAATTTTGATATTCTAAATTCATAGTATTTTGGGTTTTGAGATGATCAGTTTTCATTTTTTAAAATGTCCTAATGGATTATGAATAAACTTACATTGTTTTAACAATTTTTGCTGAGACAAATTACAATATTAATAAATAGACCCGACTTCTAGAATAGATGCGTGAGGAGCTCCAACCTGCTCCTCCTCATAACGGCCATAACTTGTGAAACACTGACTTGAAGCAGTGTGGTATTAGAGTGCAATAACTTGAAGGTGTAAAATTTAATCCTGAGGGTAATGACAAAACAATATAGAATATACACAAAAAGAAATGAGAAGGGAAAGAAATGTTTCACTATAAAAAGTCAATGAAACACAAGGAAAGACAATAGAGCAGAATTAGAATGAAGCACATCTTTCAATAGATTCAGTGCAGAAAATGAACAAAAATGCTATAAAACATTAAAATCAAATAACTAAATGACAAATCCCTTTTTATCAGTAATTACTTAAAATGGAATAACCAAAAGACAGAGAGTGGCAGAATGAATTAAACACAAAAACAAAAACCTTGATCTAACTATTTGCTGTCTCTCAGAGACTTACTTTAGATTCAAAAACATAAATAGCTTAAGAGTGAAAGGATGGGAAAAGATGTTTCATGATGATGATAACCAAAGGTTGCAAGCAAGGTTCAGAGCTTGAGACAGGTGAAAGGCAACCATACATTGATGTCGCTGTCCCTCTCTGCCTCTCTCCCTTCCCCTCTCTCTAAAAATAATAAATAAAATCTTAAAAATATATATAATAACCAAAAGAGAGCGGGAATGACTATACTAATATCAGACAAAATAGGCTTTAAACTGAAATGTTGACAAGAGACTAAGAACATTTTATGTTGATAAAGGTTTCAATACAGCATAAGAGAGAACATTTATAAACACTTATGCACCTAATAACAGACCACCAAAAAATATAAAGCAAAAATTGACAGGATTGAAGGGAGAAATAGTTCTATAAAAATGAAGGTGAGAGCCCTGGCTGGTGGCTCAGTGGAAAGTTACCAGCCTGCGAACCCAAAGGTCTCTGGTTCGATTCCCCAGCCAGGGCACATAACCAGGTTGCAAGCCAGGTCTGTACCTGGAGGCAGGTGAAAGGCAACCACACATTGATGTTTCTCTCCCTCTCTGCCTCCCTCTCTTCCCTCTTTCTAAGTATGATAAATAAAATCTTAAAAATAAATGAAGGTGAAGTAAATGTATTCTCAAACAAAAACTGAGGGAATCTGTTGTTAGCCAGCTCATCGTAAATACTAGAGGAAGCTGAAAGCAAGTGACATCCTACTGTAATTTGAATAAAAAATGCAAAGTTTGCCAGGAAAGGTAGTTGTGTAAGTAATTATAAAGACAGTAGCACTGCATCTTTTTTTCTCTTAACTGATTTAAAAAACAATTACATAAAACTATGTATTATTATATTGTTGGCCTATAACATAGAGAAATCTAATCCATTTGACAATAGCAAGTGGGTGCGAAGAAAGCTGTGCTGAAACAAGGAAATCACACCAGATGGTAACTTGAATCCATAAGGAGAAATGCAGATTGAAAGGGAGGGAAATTCTGAGTGTGCTGCAACACGGATGAACCTGGAGGGTTCCAATGTCTAAGAGTCAAAATCACAAAGACAGATAGTAGAACAGTGGCATCCAAGGGTTATGAAGAGGAGGTCATGGGGAGTTATTGTTTAATAGGTGTAAAGTTTCAGATTTATAATATGAACAGATTTATGGGGATGGATGACAGTGGTAGTTGCATTTATTTATTACCACTGAACTGTACACTTAATATTTTAAATGGCAGATGTTGTATTTGTGTATTTTACTATGATTTTATTTATTTTTTATTTGTAAAATTTTTTAAAAAGATTTTTATTTACTTTTTTATTTTTAGAGCGAGGGGAAGGGAGAGAGGCAGAGAGGGAGAGAGACATCAATATATGGTTTGCCTATCACCTGCCTCCAGCTATGGACCTGGCTGGAGACCTGGCTTGCAACCTAGGTATGTGCCCTGGCTGGGAATTGATGCTTTTATTTTTAAGTGACTGATGAAACTCAGTTTGTTGGGCTTCATTCTGCAAAGTGAAAAGCTGCTGGTTCAATTCCCTGTCAGGGCACACACCTGGGTTTCAGGTTCAGTTCCCATTTGGGGCACTTACAAGAGGCAACCAATCGATGTTTCTCTCTGATAAATAAAATATTTGAGAAAAAAAATGATGTGGGGTTTTTGAAGCTCAGGCTGATGAAGCAATTCACTCAGCTGTCATGTATGAAGGGTCTGCTACTGCACTGAAGCCTCACAGTGACCTCGTGCCAAAGGTTTAACATTAATGACCCCAACATCATAAATGAGGAGACTCGTGTCCAGGTGGTACTGAAGGTAGGCACATCAGTAGCTTAGCAACACGCCGATCCAGCAGATTGCATTCATTAAGGTTTTTACTTTCTGTACTTACAGTGCTTGGACATTTCTCTGGGGACTTTCAGACCCAGGGATAGCCTGACCCTCCCAGGACTAGCTATTTCGTGGGGTGCAGGGTGTGGACAACTTGCCTGAAAGAAGCCTTTTATGTGCAGACTGGCAGATTTAAGGCTTCTAATCCTCACACCCAAGTCAGTACTTCCCCTGCCCTAAGTCACCCCAGGGCCAGGAATGGGACAACCAGAGACCACCTCTGTAGCCCAAAGGCCACCAGAATTATTCACACCAGCCCACCATAACCTGTTACTCTTTCCTCTCTTGCCTTTCCCACGGAAATCCAAATACAAGCTGTGGCCCCGGCTTTCCCCTTGCTCCTGTCTACCACCTCTGACCACGCCTGGCTTTCTCCCTCTGGCCCTGCATGATGTGGTGTATCCCCTTCTCTCAGGAAATGTAGGTGATAAATTCTTTCAATGGCATTGACTTCTCACTGTTGGCACTCAGTCACCTTTATAAATTAAAATTCTGCAGGTGTAATTTCAGAACACAAGTCTGACCAGCTGATTACCCCCGAAGATCCCTCGTACTTAGATGGCCATTTCCTCCTCTAGGAAGTTCCTATAATTATGACTTTACATAAGTTTTCCCTCAGGATCCACCCCCAACCCCACGGCTACCTTGTTATCATGGAAGTGGAGCCCTACCGGGCCCTTGCATGCTGTGCCCAGTCCCCACCGCTCCACGCAGTACACTGACCCACGAGGACCTTACACACCGTTCTTCCAAAGACACACTGTTCTTCATTTATACCTCGTGCTGCTAGAAATAGGTGGATTTGGGACCCTTGTGCATAAAGGAATCACAGCATAATTTTACTCAGTCTCACAGCTAGCAGATGGTTGAAGGTTCTCAAGTTCGATTTTCCTGATGTTTACAAATCCTACACGTTGCTCAGTCTCTTACTTTTTTTTGAAAAAATTGTAAGACAATCTCATCCCAACATTTCTCCACTTCAAATATATAATGCTGCTGAGATGTTGCTATTATGCAAAGCAGGTAAGTGATAGTTTAGGAAGGTATACAATTAAAGGCTCTACATAGTGGTTATGACAAGTAAAATGACTGGCTTTTTACACCTTTTTGCCTTTGATTGACTGTTTTCCTTACCTGGAATGACTTCAGATCAGATATGCCTTTGGCTTTTCTGGTCTCCTAGTCGCATTTGATTGACCACTGCATGGTACCCTTCCCGTACTCTGTGAAGAGTTTTTATAATAGTACCTGTAACACAGTATTGGACTTCACTGTTTCCATGGCTGCCTCTCTGCGAGGCTGTGAGACACTGGAAAGCAAGGGCCAGGTCGTTCACCTTAGCCCTTTAGTAGGGTGCTCAGCTCAGAATAGCCATTCGATTGTGAAGAAGAAAAATTCAAAACATGGAAATAAGGCAAGGACGGCTGCAGCTCCCTTCAGAATCATGCCAGAGCATTAGTGTTTCTAACAGGCTCACCAAAGATTTTAATTCTCTAAACAAGCATACCTGCCCTGGCTGGTGGCACAGTGAATAAGGCACCAGCCTGAAATCCAAAGGTCGCTGGTTCGATTTCCAGCCAATGCACATAACCAGGTTGCAAGCCAGGTCTCCAGCCAGGTCCATGGCTGGAGGCAGGTGAAAGGCAACCATACATGGATGTTTCTCTCTCTCTCTGCCTCTCTCCTTTCTCCTCTCTCTAAAAATAATAAATAAAATATTTTAAAAAGAATTGTACCTTTGGTTGATTTACTGGTTGCTATTGATTAGGACTAAGACTCTGAAGTCACATGCTAACTGCTAACCTACAGATTTTTTTCTTGGTAGGGATGCGTGAGATTGTTACCGGGAGAAGAGATAACCCAAAGGTTGCAGGTTTACTACTTGTAAAACATTAACCTGTTTTGTATCTAAGCTAGCCAACATATTTCAGCATCTGGCTTCCATACCTACTCATATTCAGTCCTTTCAGTACTCAGAACCAGCTTCATCATCCTGCTGCTCCCTTGGTGAAAGAATTTTTAAAAATCTTTGTCATGGGCTCATCTTATATTTAGGTTGCATGTCATGCTTTCAATTAAAAAAAGAAAAAAAGAATACTCTGTCAGTTTCAGGGGCCCTACCAGGAGTCCACAGAGACTCACCTGTCACAGCCAATTAAGTTATGTTGACCAAGAAGTGCACTTCATGGACTGTTTAACACATCTTTTCTTGGCTCCCAGAATGAATCCCAAGTAGAAACAGAACTTAACTTTCATTGATTCTCTGATTCTTTCTAGTTTTTCCTGATTCCCTGTTTTTATTTTGTTTCTGGCTCTTGGTATCTGTTAGTCCTTGCATGATCTGGGCTCTGTCCTTTTCCATAAGAGGGCCCCACCCTGTATCAAATGTAATAGTCTTTTTAAATATGTCTGCCCACAGAAGCTGCTAGTTCAGTTGCAATTTTCCTTAAGAAACCAAGTTAATGTAATTAATGTGACTCTGAACCAATTCGACTGGCGCAGCAATATCTTATACTCTTTCTTTAAAAAATTGTTTATCAAAGGGAACCAACTGTATGGGAAAACATAATTGCCAATGATACCTCAGACAAGGGTCTGATCTCCAAAATATACAAAGAACTAATGCGACTCAACACCAGGGAGACAGACAGCCCAATTAAAAAATGGGCAAAGGACCTGAACAGACAACTCACTCAGGAAGATAT